>LNAC01000005.1:13337912-13386581 GCA_002007465.1 Ailurus styani
GGGGGGGGGCTCCGCTCCGAGGTTCCGAGTCCCCCGCTGCCCGCGGACGAGGTCCGCCGTTCCCGCCTCCAGCGCTGTGGCCTCTGGGCGCGCCTTCCCGCGCAGGGCTGTTCACGCGAGCTCGGGCCGCCTCCGGATTCTTCCGAAAGGGCGCTTCAAAAGAGGACGCCGCCTCTCCCTTCGCCGTCCGTTCCCATCACCCAGGGCCGGTGCGGTCCCGAGCTGGGAATTCCTGCCTGCATCCCCGGCCGGGGTCTCCCTGGCCCGGGTGGGAAGGGGCGTTTCGGAGAGCACATAGGGACGGCGGCGGTGACAGTGTGCGTGGAAGCTAACACGTTGTCAGTTAGCCAGCTAAAATCTTGGAAAGTGAGAGGCCTCCAGGGGGACGTAAAATCGCTTTAGGGATGCTGCTTCTGTGGAACTGGGGCTGGATTTCCCATTTCGTACTGGAGACAGTGTCGTGCTAACAGATACGCACTGCACACCGGGAATGTGCCGCCTGAATGTACACGTAACTTGAATACGCATTCCTGTTCCTTGTCAGAGAATCCAACGCTGCTCTTAGTTTTTTACTTTTTTGTTTTCAGTGCAGTGAGGGGGTAGCAACCAAGCTGTAAGAACTGTTTCTCAGGGAGCTGAAACCACTTCTAGGAAGCACTTTTGAGCCCCAGGGCTGCCTAAGTCAGCAGGAAAGAGCAAAGAGACCAGCTGGCAAAAGCTTTCTTTCTCTAGGAACCAGGTCAGTTTTGCTTTTTTGATGACTGGAGCTGTTATTTCATGGCTCTGCCTGCTTTCCATCAGAGCACTGCTGTGAAGTTTAAATTCGATCATCTGTTGCCTAAGAAATCCCTCACAAACTTTCCCCTTCTCTCTGATTTTGGCTAATGTCAGCAGCTCACTGGTCATCAATCCCTGTGTATCTTCCTTCCCAAATGCTGGAACCACGGACTCACATCTCCATGCTCAGTCCTGCTAGGGTCTCTAGGACAAACCTGCATCTTACCCAGGACAACCGTAAATAGTAGCTCAAAGTGTTGGGAGTCAGCAGTAATCTGTTAATACTTTGGCTTTGGTCCCATTTACCAACTCAGATACTGGGCTTCCGACTGATCCTCCAGTTCTGGCACTGTAGCCCTTACTTCCTATGCGTTACCTCTTTTTCCTCTGCTTGGAAAGAGCTGCTCTTTTTCTCTCTGGCAAGCACACTCGCCATTCTCCTATCCATCCAAGTGTCACATTCTCTCTTAAGCTTTCCCAGGCTCCCGCAGGCAGTTTTTAGCTGGTCTGTCCCTTAACTCTGCTCTGTCTTTTGTAGCACATCATTGTATTTTATCTTGTTTACCTGTCTGTTGTCACCTGAAAGATGGTGAGCTGTGTCTGGAAGGTCCATGTCTTACTTGTCCTTTTACCTGGAAGGCCTAGCATAGCACAGAAACTTCATAAACATCTTAGAAAACTGCCTGATACCCTAGTTTTTAAGACTAGAAGCCCTGCCTTTATTTTGCTAACTTCTCTTTGACTTAGGTGGTGAGATACCTGATAATTGATTTTCTTGATGCCAGATGCCCCTTTGACTATCTGAAAAGTCACCTTCTCTTGGAGTCCTCATTGCTGATCTCCATGTCTCTGACAGGTCACCTCCTGGTTCTTCCTGTCAGTTGCTATGGTCCGAACACTCAGTATACACACGTAACCCCATCTTTAATGTGGGTCATTTCCAAATGTGTTACCTTAAGCTTCCTTTTTTGTGTGTGTGTGAAATAATAGGGTCTACCATACACCTGGGAATGAGTCTTTAATTTCCCTGCCAATTTTATCATAGGCCATATTATCCCCATTTTACAAATAAAGACATCAAGACTCATAGTTTAAAGGCTAACTAAGTTTTCAACTAATATAGAGTCTGGATTGAATCCAGTTCCTTCTAGCTAAGGCTTTTGCTCTTTTTACAAAATAACACAGTCTTTAATTCTGCATTTCCTTTTGCCTTTGGAAGTGCAAATCAAGGCTAGAGTACTAGTCAGGTTGTGAAGACAATTATTCTTCATTCACATTATAATGCATTGAGTAGTGTCCCCCCCCAAAAATATATCCAAGTCCTAATCACCAGTACCTGTGAATGTGATATTATTTGGAAATAGGGTTTTTACAGATATAAATAAGTTAAGGATCTCAAGAGAGGTCACTCTGGATTTGGGCTGTGCTCTAAATCTCATGACTGGTGTCCTTTAAAGAGAAGGAGAGGACAAAGACACACACAGAGGAGAAGACAATGTGAAGACACAGGCAGAGATTGAAGTAAAGTTTCTACAAGGCAAGAAATGCCACGACTTGTCCTCAGAAGCTAGGAGAGAGGCATGAATCAGATTCTCCCTAAGAACTACCAGAAGGAACCAACCCTACTGATTTTCTGAATTCTAACCTCCAGAACTGTGAGAAAAAGAATTTCTGTTGTTTGAAGCCATCAAATTTGTTACAGTAGCCCTTAGGAAACTAACACACACTTCAAGCCCAACACATCAAAAAATTGGACTTAAAATCTTATTCCCCAATCTGCTGTTTGCAAGTTCTGGTAGTGAATGACAGCATCACGCAGTCAGAAACCTTCGGAGTTATTGTATACTCTTTGTAGTGTGATCTTTCTAAAATACAAACCCAATCATGACACTCTTCATCCTGAACTTGAAAATCCTCCAATAACTTTCGCAATGAAAATTCTTTATATTAGCACATAAAGTTCTGTACTTTCTGGTCCCTGTCTACCTCTTTTTAGCCTAATCCCCACCCCTTCCGTAAACTCATCCTTCACTCTAGCCGTGTGTAGTATATGCAGTTCTCATCTGTTTGCCTGAATGCATCAAGTTCTCAATGACTCTGTGCTTTTGCAGATATGGCTATTTCTCTGTTTTATCTAGCTATTCTCCTACTTGGCCACCAAAACTCAGCTCAAGGAATATCTTTTCTAGAAAGCCCTTCTTAATTTTTTCCCTCATCACCAATTTCTGATTTCTGTGGCTCTCAGTAATTGTCATTGCCCTGATTTGCTATGCTGACCCCTTAATACTTAATAATACACTATCTTGTGTTATTTTACTTTTCATGCATGTATAGTTTGCTCCAGAGTAGACTGTAAATTCATTACAAAGCAGGGGTGGGCACCTGGGTGGCTCAGTGGGTTAAAGCCTCTGCTTTCGGCTCAGGTCATGATCTCGGGGTCCTGGGATCGAGGCCTGCATCGGGCTCTCTGCTCGGCGGGGAGCCTGCTTCCCCCTCTCTCTCTGCCTGCCTCTCTGCCTCCTTGTGATCTCACTCCCACTGTGAAATAAATAAATAAAAATCTTTAAAAAAAAAATCAGGGGCAATATGTTACAACTTCTGTGCTCCTGAACATGCTAGGAACCAAGTAAATAATAGGTACTTAATAACTGATGAATGAATATTGGATTTATTTTCTTCTTTTGGGTAAANACTGTGAAATAAATAAATAAAAATCTTTAAAAAAAAAATCAGGGGCAATATGTTACAACTTCTGTGCTCCTGAACATGCTAGGAACCAAGTAAATAATAGGTACTTAATAACTGATGAATGAATATTGGATTTATTTTCTTCTTTTGGGTAAAACATATTACTAACATCTAAGTGTCTCTGATGTGTGTCCACTCTAATGCTCATCATACATTACTCCAGAGGAGAACCTCATTAACTCTCAAATCTGTGTCCCATAGGCAGTCTTTCTGGGTCCACCACTCCTCTAAATTTCACCTCTCGGAGCGCCAATGTGATATAAAAAAGAGACTCAAACATATCATTTTTTCTGTTTATAGCTCTTTGCTGCTTCCCCACTGCCTACAAATTCATGATCAACTTCTTTAGCCTGCTGTACAAGACTTATCACAGTTGAACCCAGGACTATCTTCACAGTCTTGTCTCTGATTCTCTGAATACCCTAAAGTCACCCTGAACTAGCATTCATCATTCCCCCCTGTCCATGCAATTTCCTGCCTCTTCGCTACTGTCCATTCTTCTCTTCTCTTCCTGGTGAAACTCCTCTCCATCCTTCCAGATCTGGCTCTACATGCCACTCTCTTCTACACTTCCTTTGATCTTTTTTCTTCAGGGAGCTGGAGGAGGAAGTAATGGAAAGGTCGGTCAGTGTTTCCACAGAATTTTGTATTTACTATTGTAAATTGTCACATTGATCTATGGTTATGTAGCTCTCTTCTGAATAGATTGTGAGATGCTAGGGAGCAGAGACCAACTATAATCCTGCCTTATGATTTTCTGTCAACTAGAAATTCAGTCAATATTTATCAAATATGAGGAAAAAACCTATTTCAACATCCTTCATTTTAGGGACTGCCCTCATGCTGTCCTAGGTCCTCTCCTGGGATGTTTAAGGACATCTTACAATGTAGATCACACCAAGTGTACATTTGAAACACCTTCATATATCCTAAGAGCACCCCTTCGATGGCCATTTTCAGAGCCAAGTATCTGCCATTGCATTTAGCTAGTGGAGCTAAAAACATTGAGGGCAAGGATGGCTCAATATTCCATCACAATGGTAGTGGGAACCTGGGTTGCAATAGGAGGGGTAAATGTGGCTCTGAAAAATCACACTAAATTGACTCCCCATCTCCTTCTCATCTGTATTTGCTACAAAAGCTCTATAGTTTATTTAGGTGCTGAGGTGGTACAGCTATGATATATGAAAATTTTCCTCTTGTTTTTGTCATTTAACCAATAAAGGGCATGAAATACTTTTACAGAAACATTCTGAACTGTTGCTGTGAGCAGGGAATGCTTATTGGCACGGCACAGGAAACAGCATCCCTGCTTCTGTGCAGGATCTGCACAGAATCTGCCTTCAGCTCAGATCCCAGCCAGTTGGTTCTTTCTCCAAGGGTGGTGGATTTTTTCTTTTAATCTTTTAAAAACTTTACTTTTCCTGCAATGTAGCAGAGAACAAAAAGGACCCAACAAAGCTGCTAAAATGACTCCAGGGAGCCTTCAGATTAGAGAACATGAAGCACACGGACAAATGAGAGTTTTGCTACCTGTGAATGGAGACAAAGCACCTTGGCAAGACCACCAATGAAAACTGGATTTAAAGGAAGCTTCATGCAAGTGGGTGAGAAAAGGTTAAAAGATTTTCTTTGGATGGCACCAGGCCCTACCCTAAAGAAGCAATTGGACAAGAATAGCACAGCGAACAGAAGAGGATCGGGGGTGAGTGTAAAAGCATTCAGGCCAGAACTGGACAGAATATTCTTTCAGCCACACTGGCTAAGTGTAGGGGGGGGCTATCCTTAGTGAAGAAGAATTGAAAATGACCACAAGGATTCCACTATATATCCTTGCATGTATTTATGTTTAGTGCGGCGCGGAACTCCATACAAACACACCTCTTACTACACTGAGTGGAAAAAAAATTGAAGCTCAGGGTGATTAAGACTTATGTAAAGTCACAAGAAACGACTGATTGGCGGAGGGTGAGATAAAACAAGAGTGTCCATCATGATCCAAGTTTATTGTTCTTTCAACTTCTTCAACATACCTGGTAACGTACCACAAAAGAAAAATTTGATTTTATCTTTCCTTTCCAAATAATTGCCTAGTGATAGTAGCCTAAAATAATCAAATGGAGACAAAATTAAAATGCTGTCCAAATACAGCCTTTACTAATCTGATGTTTTCTTCCACATGTATAAAAAAGTAGGCTTTAAAAATAGAATCTCAACCTTGTTGGCTGCACGCTTGTAATATGAAGCATATGGATTCTTCTTTCATTAGCAACACAGACTGTTTGCACCCCAGGTTCCAGCTCTCTCTTAAATTGATTGCTATCCAGCACTCATCAAAAGCTCTGTGGAGGGGATCATTATAAGGGCACTTATGAGGGTGTCTGCTTATTCCTACAGGTATGGAAATTCTAAGCTCGTATCAGGCAACATCACCAGAGAGCTAAGAAATGGAGTGTCAGTTGCTTGGCCCTCTCTTTGATGACATGAGTTCTAGTGTTACCCCCTTGGCATTAATCAAAGGTGACCACAAGAAACACTCATATCAACATTGTTTCTATATTTTCTAAAAAAAAAATGGGGGAGGTATTAAAGACACCATCATCTGTGTTGTTCTAGGCTCTTTGGAAAAGGATAAGCATATTTTGTAATTGGTACCAGGAAAATGTGTTCCATTCAAAGTGGTATGTATACTTTTAAACTCAAATAATAATAATCATAAGTCATTTTCCTTTCTGCGCTGGCTTCCACAAGGTACAGATTAAATGTTAAATGAAGGTCAGTCTTCACACATAGGCTTAAATTGGGGGCATATTTGCTTTTTCTACTAAAAAAATATTTCTAATCTAACAATGATATTTTCTACAAGTCTCTTACTGTAAAGTGATCCCAGATCCTCTTTTGGAGTGGGGAGTAAATAATGAATAAATACAAAAACACTTCCTTTGTTTTGAGTCATTGATGACTATGCTGGTTTGTTATTGATTAACATGAGGTTCCTGCTACATACAGTGGAAGCTCTGGAGTTCTGGGGAAAACAAGAGGTACCCTAAATGACTGTAGGCCGTAAGGGTCTTGAATCTAGCTGTGGGGCCAGAGCATATGTAGAGATAAAAAAATATCAGGCAGCAAATTCTAAAGTGATTTCAAAGATCCATTCTATCCTAAGACTATAAGACCATTACATTAGTAATTTGGACATTTGATCAAAGCACATTTTGTTTTGAGTCAGCTTAATATTGTTATTTTGGCTAACATTTTTTTCTGAAGGTGGTAAAATTCTTTGGGTAACTCTGCTTCTGAATAAATTTTCAAAAAAAAATCAGTGTTCATAGTAGAAGTTTGGAAAAGTCAAAAAAGTATAAAAATAATCAATCTATAATCACGTTTTGGGTTGATATTGTATAATGTAACACAATATAGGTAATTTGGTGTTCCCACCTTTTTCACTTAAATTTATATAGTGAGAATTCCTAGGTAATAGATATTCTTCAGTAACAAGATTTCTATTGCGCAAAATTTCATTGAAGGATTTGCTCAACCTTCACCCTATTGTTGGAGATCTAGATTGTTTCCAACCTTGTTATCTCTACTAAATGTAATACTGTGATCTATACTGTAGTAATAATGATCATGCATTTGCGAAGCATTGTGCCAAGCGCTGTGTTAAACACTTCACACGAATTTTTTTATTTAGTCTCATAATAATCCTGTGATGTAATAGCTATTGTCTCTTGTTTATAGATAGTGTAACCAAGGAGTAGCAGTTAAAGAGTCCACAGGAAGGAAGAGGATTTAACCTTTAATCTAACATAAGCAAATATGCCAACTTGTTTTTTATGAATAAGTAAATAGGACTGCTCAAAGATTCCAACTCCCTATTGAAATATGCAATTATTGGCTCCAAGTTAAGAAATCTGTGGGAATTTTTTCCATGCCCTTCCTCCCTCTTTACATATTGTTTAAAGGAAAAAAGTGTCTAATGAATACTTAGTGGGTTTTTTGATTTGTTTTGTTTTTTCTTTTACGTTAGTAATTATTAATCTCTACTATGATAAAATGCGTATGTCCCCTTATGGTCCTTATTGTTCCTTTTGTTTTTATTGAGATATAAGTGACATATTAGTTTTTGGTATACAATGTAATGATTCAATATAAATCTAGTTAGCATCCATCACTATACATAGTCACAAATTTTTTTCCTTGTGATGAGAACTGCTATAGTTCTTATTTTGTAGTCTACAGAAGATAGTAGCAACCCAGGCTCCAGAAATGAGCCTCTCATTTTTATTGGAGTACAGAAAACCACTGTAATTAAGAGAAACAAGAGGGCGCCTGGGTGGCTCAGTGGGTTAAAGCCTCTGCTTTCGGCTCAGGTCATGATCTCAGCGTCCTGGGATCCAGGCCCGCATCGGGCTCTCTGCTCAGCGGGGAGCCTGCTTCCTCCTCTCTCTGCCTGCCTCTCTGCCTACTTGCAATCTCTCTCTCTGTGTCAAATAAATAAATAAAATATTAAAAAAAAAAAGAGAAACAAGAAAAAAAAAGAGGTGGTTTAATTCTGAATATTACCATATTTGGACATGTGCAATGTTCATATATTTTCAAGTTCCGAAAGAAACGGAATGAATTAAACTAGCTAGCTAGCTCGCCGAGGCCCAGCTCCACTCCTGCCGTGTTAATAACTAGATAAGACTGATTTGCAATCAGCTCATCATTTGATGCGTGTCAAATAAGGGCTTCTAAAGTGTTTAATGATGGTCGAAATTGTTTCATTTGTTAAGCAGCTTAAACTATCACTGTAGCTTAACGCACCCTTTTGAAATAGTGCCAAAACGGGTCTGAACTTTCACCAAGTTTCAGTTAAAGAATGAGAATTAAATGAAACTTTAGTGTGCTCAGAGATTCTAAAATAATACCCAATCTTGTCTAAACCCGAGGATTAACTTTGGTTTGTGAAGGTCCTGGAGTTGCAAATCTCCTGACTTGGGCACCCACCAAATCCTAAGTGCTACAAATGAAGCACTGAAGGTCTGAGTGGTTAAAGAATCAGGGAAGGCGCCAGCCAGATGCTTACCTACTGCCTAACCGAACTGTCCGTGGAGAGACCACCTTTGCTTTTTCAGGCAAGAGGCCTCGGGATGCCCCATCCCGCACCACGGGTGAGTCCGGCTCCATCAAGGGAAGCAGTAGCCGCCCTCTGCACTCTGAGCCCCTCCGGCCCCAGGCCCCATCCCGAGCGTCAGGGGCCTTGGGCGGCCTCGCCTTCGGCTAGCAGGAGCAGCAGCAGGAGCAGCAGCAGCAACAGCTGCAGGAGCAGGAGCAGCAGCGGCTCCAGGGTGCGCCTGGGCGGGTGCCCGGCCCCGGGGGCGGCGGCGCGGGCGGCGGGGTGGACGCCGGCTGGGAGTCGCAGCGGGAGCTGGCCACGGGGGCCGGCGTTGCCAAGGCGCGCGCGGTGCGCGTCCCTAGCAGCCGCCCGCCCACGTCAAGGTTTGTTTAATAATCGCCCGGGTATTTACGGCGGGGGCTCTGGGCGGCCGCGCGGGAGCCAGGAGACCGCGCGGGGCGGCGGATGAGGCGCGGCGGCTGCGGCCTAGGGCACCTCCCCCCGGCTTCCCCAACCCTGCCCGGTCTGACCCGAGGGGGAGGATGGAAGCACCAGCCGCGCTCTGAGCCCATCCGGAAAAGAACAGCCTTGCCGCCACGTCCCCCCAGGGTCCTGCGGAGGCCACCGCCTCTCCCCTGCACGTCTCCATCTCCCAGAGCGGGGCCGAGTGGAAAAGTGAGCGATGNCCTGCACGTCTCCATCTCCCAGAGCGGGGCCGAGTGGAAAAGTGAGCGATGGCAGAAAACCTGAAGAAACTGGTCTCGAGCGAAACTTTACGATCGATGCACGACAAGCTAGAGTGCTGGCTGAAGGAGTACCACGTGAGTCCGCGTGGGAGAGCCCCGGGCTCGCCCCAGCTTTAGTTCCCGGCACCGCCCTCTCGGGGCTGGCTCGGGCGGCCGTGATGCCTCCCCGGGACCCGGTCTCGAACCTGGGTCGCGGCGAGGGAGGAAGGGCATGGGCCTGCCGGTGCCCTTTTCTCCCCGCCGCGCCGGGGGCGCTGCGGTGGCGCGGCTCGCGGAGCGCCGGCTCCGAGTCCGCCGGGAGAGAGCGCCTTCCGGCCCGCGGTAACCAAGGACGCTGGCGGCCCTAGCAACGGGAAAGACCCGAGGTCCGCCAGGCGTCCCGCCTGCTCCTTTTCCTTCCATCCCCTCCCTGAGCAATCCACCTCCCTATCCCTAACTCGAATCAATCAATCAATCAATCAATCATCAATTTATATATATATTTTTTTTTAAATTTTATTTTTATTTATTTATTTATTTTTACTACACTGCTGGCCCTGCCTCTCCGCATATTTTAGGATAATCAGGGGTTGTAGTGAATTTTTATAAAAATACTCCCAGGAGTTATTACCCAGATGTCAGTGAGATGGACACTTGTCAACGTTGCGGGTTTCACTTGTGTGCTGGTCAGCATGGCAAGTAAGGCACAATTTCACACCCAGGCAGAGACTTCAGGAGGCATTTGTAAGAAGCCAATATTCTGTCATCAGACCCATAGAGCTCTTCAAGTCTCATTAATCCCCGCCCTCACTCTGGCTCGCGTTAATCTCCCCCGCACATTAAGTACAACTCGATGTTGCATTTGCTGGGTTTGATCTGTCCATCTTAAATAGGAGGGTCCCACTCGGAATGTGGAACCGTGAGGCAGACAGAGCTGGCTGTGGCAGCTCTGAGGCAGACAGAGCATCTGTGGACCTGGAATGAGCCCCCGCCCCCCACACCAAGTTCTGGGTCTGGCTCTAGATAGTACTAGCTGAATTACCTGGGGCAATTTATTTCACCTCTCTGGGTCTCAGTACCTCATCTGTTAAATAGGACAGACTCACTCAACTAGATCCCCCCCCCTTTTTTTAATTTAATTGGCTCGTTTCTGAAATCCTACTAGGAAAAATGCAGCTGGATGCTGTCTGAGTCTCTGGGCTTTCCCATTCACCCTTTGACCAGGGCTCCTGTGGTGGAGGGAAGCTCAAAGAACACCTTGAGCTTTCTCCTTGCCCCCTTTCTAGTGTTCAGTGTTTACCATCTTTGCGCACTTTTAAAGAATGAGCACTGTGACTATTCCTTCCCCATCAAGATTGCAGGAAAATTAAAATTTAACTCTTATTACCTCTTATAGGATATTCTTTCTTCCTTTTTCCCTTCCCCCTTTCCTTCCTTCCTCCTCCCCCCCTTTCTTTCATTATTACCCCTTGGTCTAAATAAACTCTGAATGTTAAAAAGGATATTTAGTTTAGGGGTGCCTGGCTGACTCAGTTGGTAGAGCATGGGACTCTTGATCTCGGGGTTGTAAGTTTGAGCCCCACGTTGGCTGTAGAGATTACTTAAGAAACAGAAGTAATTTTTTTTCAAAATGTATATTCAGTTTGTCACAAGACAATGTTTAACACAAATCACACTAATATTTGACTGGATTAAATTTAATGATACTGAGAAATGCCAAAGTTTATTACACTTTCCTTTCTCAGTAACAGTAGTCACCCCTACTTGTCTATTGTCACTGAAATCATTCTAATCTAGATTATCTCCCCCATGCCAAACTCCTCCCCCCACCTTCACAGAGACTGCACTGTTGGAGACCAATGCCTTCCCAAAAAATCTGTGGCCATTTCCCCATGAGATCATTTTATTGGACTATGTAGTGTTTCTGTTGCATTTGACTGTTGACACCCATTCTTCTAAGGCTCAAATAATTGGTCTCCTTGCCTACCCACTTTCCTCCTACGGCAGTTCTTTAAGACCTTAGAAATCTTCTCTGGGGCCTTCATTCTTGCTCCTCTCTTACGCATATGTCCATGAATCTCATATCTACATTCAGGGCCTCTTCTTATCTGAGATCCCTTCTCTGATTGCTCATTAGATATTTTCAGTTGTGCTCTTGTCATCTTGAAGTCAAATCAGTCTAAAATCTACCTTAGCTTCGCCGGTGCCGTGAACACTGGCCTCTTTCTTGACTTCACTGTCTTCATCATGACATACCCCACAACATTTTCACCAGCTTAATCTATTGGGACCTACTTTGAAATTCACACAGAACCCTTCACCACCTCTGCTGTAATCACCCTTGTCCCCCTTTTATCATCGTTCATCTAGATTATTATAAAACTATCTTGGAGTGATTCTTCTAAATGTCAAGTCAGATCAAGTTACTTCTCTGATAAAATTCTCAGACTTCTGTCCCACTCAGAATAAAAGCCAAAGTTCCTACTATGGCCATCAAAGTCCTACACAGTTGTGCTCCTTTAAATCCTGACCTCATCTGTTACTCCCTTCCTCAATCTGCTCCAGCAATACTGGAGTATTTTCTAGAGCAAAGCCGTCCAGTAGAACTTTCTATGATGCACTTGTTCTATACAAGCACTGTCCGATATGGTGGCTATTTGGTACTTGAATTGTGGTAAGTACAAACTGAGGAACTGAATTTTAAATTTCATTTAAATTAAAAAATTAAATTTCATTAAAGTTTAATTAATTTAAATTTAAATAGTCACATATGACTAGTGGCTACTCTGTTGGGTAGAAGAGTCTAGAGCCCACCAGCCAGTCTCACGCTTCAGAGCATTTTGCACTCCCTGTTCCTCTCTGCCTGGAAAATTTTTGCCTGTGGCTATTTCGGTAAGATATCAACATTTTTGCTTTCTCTCCTCTTTCAAGTCTTTGCTTAAATGTCACCTTCTCAGTAGAGACCGTCCTGTTCACAATTGCCATCATCTCCCCCTGTCCCTGGCACTCACCGTGTCCCTTCTCTGTTTCTTCTCTAATAGCTACATCTTCTAACTTTTACTTATTCTTTTATTTTATTGTCAATCTTTCCTCCCCCTCTTCCCACTAAAATATAAGCTCCAGAGGGCAGCACATTCTCCCTTTTCCTGCTCATCTCTGTATTCCCAGCACTTAGAATAATGCTTGCCTCTTAGCAGTTCAATAAACAAAGACTGACTGAGTCCCACTACCATTCTCCCACACACCCGGGTTCTGGGACACATTTGTCTTCTTAAAACCTCATATCCAGTGTAGAATTAAAGATGATCCCCAAATATCTTTAATTCAGCCTTCATTAAAATTGATTTTAAACCAAAGTCATGATTTCCAAGCAGGGCACAGTTGAGAGGATGACAAGTGTTTCTAATACGCTCTGTGTGTGTGTGTGTGTGTGTGTGTGTGTGTGTGTGTGTGTGTGTGTGTGTGTAGCTAAAGAGAGGATAAGAAAATATGTATATACCACCTACCAAAAGTAAGGTTACCTCTAGACTTATTCAGTATCTTGTCACCTACAGTGTGGGTTTTGGTCAATGGCTAAGAGCTTCCTGTAATACTGCAAGTTTGTTTCATTAGTTCTGAGGACTTTTTCCTTGAAAACTTAAGGTGAAGAATAGTCACTGTAGCAAACTACATTTATTAAAATGTTGGTTGTAGAGGTTTATTCATTAAAAGCTTTAAATTATGTGTGCTATGGAACATTGATTTTGTTGACTGTGGCCACATTGATTTAGTTCTAGTTAACTCAAGCAAAATAAAAGACCATACCACCCTAAAATTAAGAATGTGATTAAAGGTATCCCCTTGGGAAACAGTTATTTTCAGTGAAAAAGATCAATGGCTTGAACAGATTAGTTCTAAAATACAATGCAAAATTTTCATTTTCCTTCCAACTAGCCATTTTTGGGATTAACAGTTAGATCCTAGTTAATTTTTCTTCTTTTCCCCATATAATTTCCTTCATATGGATTCCCATTTCCTCTGCCTTAATCTGTCCATCACCACTCTTTTCCATGTGTCCTATGTATGTTGTTAGATCCAATAATTTTTTTAAAATGTAATTTTCTGCCCCAAAGCCTTTGGTTTTTATTTGTTGGCTAGTTTTTAATCCTACAACATCTAGCAATCTTCTGGGCCCTACACAAAACCACTACTTGCTAGATTTTGTAAAGATCTATTTATTCAAAACGATTCCAAGGAAGGATATTTTTTCAAAAGCCCACTAGAGAAACACAATAAAAACAACAGCAAACATTGCCAATTCACTTTCTTTTAGTTATTAAAGAAAAGCTGAATTATTGTATTACTTGGTCTTTAAACCTTGGATTGCACTGGCTGTTCAAGGACAGCTTAGTACAAACATGTAACTTTCAGAATTGTTTTTCCTCCTCTTCGGTTATTGAGAATGTTGGCGAAAGAGGCATAGAAAATCTCTTCTTGTTCAACCAAGAACTGAGCCAGTTATTATGGGCTTAATAATTCACTCAGTAAATGGTTACTTAGCTTCTGCTATGTGTGAAGGTTTGGCCTAGACACTCTCTTTGTACACTTTTGGCAGTGTACCTTTATTAATTAACTTCCTCCTTCAACAAAATATTTTTTCAGAATTTATGATATGTCTGTGCTAGATGCTGGTAATAGAAATGTGAACTGCATCTTAATGGTACACTTCCAGTTGGAAAAACAGATGAAGGGTAGAGGAAACAGCATGTGTCAAAAGCAGGGAGGAAGGAAGAAGTTGGACTATTTGGGGGTACGTGTGAATGGTTCTAGGCAAGGAGAGGAAGTGAGATGAGGTTGAAGAGGTGGAGTGGTTGGAGCCAGAGGGTAGAGGGGCCTTGGGTGGTATGTTAAGGAGTTTGAATGTTATCCCCAGGGGGCAATGGTGGAGGGGGTCTAACTGCATCGTGCAGTGAAGAGACAGGTAAACAAGGTCAGACTCTGAGAATGGTCCTTCAAATAATAGTCTGCTGCCCAATTGCCCCCAACTGATCATGCACCATCCATATGGTCCTCTTGGTCATCTCTGCAAAAGGGTCAAATAACCACCTACGCAGAACAGAATTAGGTCTCATGACCTAATTTCTTCATAGAGATGTTAAGATGAGAAATTAACCTCCTTCCTGTGTTAGCTGGAGAAGGTCAGCTCTGGGCCGAACCTCTCCTCCTCCTCAGATGCTTTTGTTTCCACCCAGAATCTTGTGGACTAGGGAGCTACCTTTGGTCAGATGCTCTGTAATTTATCACTTTTTAAAATGTAAGAATTTACCATATCCTTGATAACCCCATCCCTAAGAAGAGGATTCCATTTCTTGATGTATAATAATAGACATCATGACATTGCGATCTGGAAACTTTTGATTATCTGATATATGAGTGGAGATGCTAGGGAGAGCTGGTAACACTTCCTCTTGCATTACTCTCCTCTCGTGTTATGGAAATCTGCCCTTGCAAGTGATAACAGCATATTCAATATCAGTACCTAAAGGGGAGTTCTCAAAGAGGTGTCCCTCTGTTTTCAGATAATCTTTGTGTTGAAACAGATGTTGCCTCTATGACAAAATTTTCTTGATTCTCAGTACAGAAGCGTTGTTGTAGTTGCTATAGTGACTTCAAACAGACTCCCTGGCTGCCTTTGCCCTCCCCCATAGTCAATACACTTCCACATTCCTGGGGGTTCAGTCTAGTTAATTCATACAAAACATTTTTTTTCTTCCCTTTATCTCTTTATTGCTAAGCTGCAGTAATGAATACAATGAATACAACTCCAAGTCTTACTGTCTAAACTTACATGAAAGAGATTTCTAATTCATGCCAAGTCTGATGGCCCCTCTCCTCTGTCACTGGCTCAGGTTCAGGTGGCCCCACCTGGTGGAGCAGTCATATCATCATGGATTTCATCACAGGACCACAAAGGTCCACAGAGGAAAAGAGAGAGAGAGAGAACTTAAATTATACACATCACTTTCACTCATCTTCCCTAGGCTGGGGTTGTTATATGGTTCCAATCTACTTGTAAAGGAGCCTGAGACATGGAAAGCACGTGGAATATTTCACTAGTGCTTCCATTTCTGCCACAGCTGCTAATGATGAACTCATGGCTAGGAAAGAAATTGACAAGTGGTTAGGGCAGATTATTCTATTTTTAACAGCGGTGCTATCAACTTTTTAATTTTCCTTTCTTAGTTTCATTTTAGACACACTTGGTAATGGAAACAACATCATTGTTTAATATTTAAGGAAAATAATTAATGAAAGAAACCTGATAAAAATAGTTACTGCAGGTCAAGAACCTAAAATCCAGCTGGAGGTCTAAATAGAAGCTTTTGCTAAGATGTTGGGGGTATAGATAAGCCTACTTCTCTTATATCAAAAATTTCAGTATTTTGGTTTTAAAACATTGTTGTGGAGGTGGCAGTGTGGTGGGAAAGTCAGCCTGTTGTAGAACAAAGGGTTGATTTTGGAAACTGAGTCACATGAAGGTCTGTCCGCATATGGGACAGCCATTTCCCTGGAGGACAAGTTGTAGCCTCTTATAACCAGCATGTAAAGAGCCCTTGAAAGCTTTCAAAGGTCTCTTCATGCATTATTGCCTTGAAACTTTATAAAAGCTTATGAAATAGCAGGTTTTATTCTCTATATTTTACAAACCTCAGGAGGACAGCTAACATACCCAAGGTCATGCCAGTAGAAATGGTAGAACTTGAACTTGAAAGTAGGTCTTTTGTTTGCCAAGTTCATTCTCTTAACTCCTACAGCGGGAGGGAAGGTGTGAGGAAATTCCACTCACTTGCAGTGTCCATTTCCTGCCATCCTCCTCTGCCTCTCCCCTCTAGCACACATTTGCTGGACAGTGGGGAAAAAAGAAGATAGAAATTCGGGCTTTTGTTTGCCATGTATGAATTTCCATGACTGGCTACAAGCAACTGCCTACTACTGCCCCTCAACTGAGTCTCTACACACTTACTGCTGATGGTTTCTTTTCCTTGCTTATCTACTCATTTTCCAACTGGCAGGATTGGAATGGCATTCTTGTATGTAAAATGAGGTTTTGGAATATTACTTGGCCATAAAAAAGAATAAAAACTTGCCATTTGCAACAATAACAATGACAAAATAAAATGAGGTTTTTCTTAAAGGTTTTTTTTAAAAAAAATAAAGTCAGGTAAATCATTTAATATTATAATAACATTCATATTTTAAAGGAATGTTGGGATGAATCCTTTGTGCTATTGTCTTATCTAATATATATGCCCTATGTTTTGTGTGTGTGAGACTGAGGTTTCTTAAAATGCAAATCACTGTATTTTATGCTCAAAGAGATAGATTTAAATAGCTGTTTAAACCAAAGTTTGTAAGTTGATGAAAGATATTGAGTGATATATCTTGTTGATTTAGTGATGAAAAGTTTTCTCTCATGTTGTGGAGGTGATTCAAGGTGAGGGATAGAATCAAAGGTATGAGAGAACCGCTGGTAGAGCTTGGATGCTCAGGCTGTCACAAGGAGAAATGTAAAAGTCAAGGCTGCTCACCAGTCCAGAACATGAAAGGCATCACAGGATTGGTGGTGGTTCTAGGGCACATGTAATGTGTGCATGGGCAAGGCAGGATAATGGCTGAAGCGGAGAGAGTAGCTGGCAGGGGAGCAGAGGGAAGTAAGGCTGGGCAAGTCACGTGAAGGCATGTTAGGAAGGATTGAGGAAATCAGGCAATATATAGGCTTGATATTTTCAGGAGCTTTTGTTTGGGCATGAGAGTGGGGACCTTCCCATTACTCACCTTCCTTACACTGGGAAAGTTCTCGAAAGGGTCATCTGTCCTCATTGTCTTTGCTTCTTCTTTGCTCCCATTGGCTGCCTCACCCCCGTGCAGTTTGGAAATACATCAAGTATCCCACACCATTCTGCTGTCACTGTTCTCATCAAGGTCACTAGAAGCTACCTGATCGCAAGCCCTTCTTTTTCCTCATTCTTACCTCCTTGATTTCTCTACAGCAATTGATGCATGAAGTTCTATGGCTTTTGCTACTTCCCCAATGCTAGGGACCCCCATATCTATCTCCAGCTTGGGCTTTCTTTAGAGGTTCTGACCTAGGTAATCACCTGCCTTCCAGCCTGCAACATGGGGAGGCTCCAGACAGCTTCCAACCCAATACGAACCCAGCAGGACTAATTTCCCCCCCTCTCTATCCTTGCTGGTTCTCCACTTGTGTCCTGGGGTTGGGCAATGGCACTGCATTCCAAGCCAGAAACCTGGGCACCCCCCTCTCTCCATCATGCTTCACAATTGGGTTCATCACACCCTCAGGATTCTACCTTTAAATATCTGTCAAATGGCTCCCATTTCCCCCCGCTAGCTACCATTGCTCTTATTCAAGCTCCCATTATTTCTTCCATGTATGGGAAAATCTAGGGTAAGTTAGGGCAGATCCCAAGCGAATGTTGTTGCAGAAATACCTGCAAGACTCAGAGGCATAAGAGCTTCATGTTGTCCAGAGAACTCAGTCCCAGACTGAACTCACAGTACTTTTATAGCCATTCTGGTTACAAAAGGAGCCCATCTCTGTTGCACAGGGATTGGTTGCTATACAAGGACACGGTTTGTTAACAATGCTGCTAGTTATATTCCTGAATATTCTACTCCTTTCTGTTACCTCTCACTTTCCTATCTGCGTGAAGGATAAGAATAAGTTTGAAGTTTAGTTAAAAGTTTGAAGTTTACTAAAGTTTCATGCTTATGACATGGCATATTCCTATTGATTTTCCTGCCTTCCTCCATGCCCACCCCTAACCCAATGTTTACACATTTGCAAGATTGTTTTCCTGGCTTCTCATTGCCCATAGCAGAAATTCTCAACACAGGCAAAGTACTGTTCTCTAAGGTATTGTTTTAAAAACTTACCACAGAAATCAATGCATTTTACTTTTCAACATAGCACACTTCCATTCTTCTACACATATTACTGAAGCAAAGGTTTCTTCAGTAATTCTTATCTTTAGTAATTGTGATATATGCCATTTTCTCCTTCATTACATTTTTTATGGGGGAGCTCATTGAGACTCATTAAATTGATCTCACTTCCCACGAATGCCATGGTTCTCAATTTTGGTTGCACATAAAAATCATCTAGAAAACTTAAAAAAAATTTTCAGTGCTCAGGCCTCACACTAGAGCAATTGAAAATAGAAATGGGAGCCCACAGAGCTCCTCAGGTGAAGGCCTTCCTGAATCTTCTTGGCTCCTCCCCACGTCCTCCATTGAGCCTCACCTGTGAGATCCAGACCTAATTTTCCTTCTTTTTTTTTTTCTGCATCTCATTTTTAAATTAAATTAAATTAAATTAAATTATTTTAATTTTACATTTTCAGTGATCCAAGTTTCATTGTTTATGCACCACACCCAGTGCTCCATGCAATACATGCCCTCCTTAATACGCACCACCAGGCTCACCCATCCCCCTTCCGCCGTCCCCTCCATAATGCTCAGTTTGTTTCTCAGAGTCCACAGTCTCTCATGGTTCATCTCCCCTTCTGATTTACCCCAATTCACTTTTCCTTCCCTTCCCCTAGAGTCCTCCATTTTATTCCTTATGTTCCACAAGTAAGTGAAACCATATGATAATTAACTTTCTCTGCTTGACTTACTTCACTCAGCGTAATATCCTCCAGACCCATCCATGATGATACAAAAGTTGGATATTCATCCTTTCTGATGGCTGAGTAATATTCCATTGTATATATGGACCACATCTTCTTTATCCATTCATCTGTTGAAGAGCATCTCGGCTCTTTCCACAGTTTGGCAATTGTGGACATTGCTGCTATGAACATTGGGGTACATATGGCCCTTCTTTTCACTACATCTGTATCTTTGGGGTAAATACCCAGTAGTACAATTGCAGGGTCATAGGGTAAGTTCTATTTTTAATTTTTTGAGGAATCTCCACACTGTTTTCCAAAGTGGCTACACCAACTTACATTCCCACCAACAGTGTAAGAGGGTTCCCCTTTCTCCACATCCTTTCCGACACTTGTTGTTTCCCGTCTTGTTGATTTTGGCCATTCTAACTGGTGTAAGGTGGTATCTCAATGTGGTTTTGATTTGAATTTCCCTGATGGCTAGTGATGATGAACATTTTTTCATGTGTCTGTTGACCATTTGTATGCCTTCTTTGGAAAAGTGTCTGTTCATGTCTTCTGTCCATTTTTTGACATGATTATCTGTTTTTTGGGCATTGAGTTTGAGAAGTTCTTTATAGATCTTGGATATTAGCCCTTTGTCTGTAGTGTCATTTGCAAATATCTTTTCCCATTCTGTGGGTTGCCTCTTTGTTTTGTTGACTGTTTCCTTTACTGTGCAGAAGCTTTTTATCTTGATGAAGTCCCAGAAGTTCATTTTTGCTTTTGTTTCCTTTGCCTTTGGAGACATGTCTTGAAAGAAGTTGCTGTGGCTGATGTCAAAGAGCTTACTGCCTATGTTCTCCTCTAGGATTTTGAGAGATTCCTGCCTCACGTTGAGGTCTTTCATCCATTTCGAGTTTATCTTTGTGTATGGTGTGAGAGAATGGTTGAGTTTCATTCTATACATAGCTGTCCAATTTTCCCAGCACCATTTATTGAAGAGACTGTCTTTTTTCCACTGGATATTTTTTCCTGCTTTGTCGAAGATTATTTGACCATAAAGTTGAGGGTCCATATCTGGACTCTCCACTCTTTTCCATTGGTCTGTGTGTCTGTTTTTGTGCCAGTACCATCCTGTCTTGGTGATCACAGCTTTGTAATAAAGTTTGAAATCAGGCAATGTGATGCCCCCAGTTTCAGACCTAATTTTCTTATAGCAAGTACTTCTGGTTTTGCATTTATTTACATGTTTATCTTAGACTACAAATTCCTTGAGGGCCAAGAGGCTACCTTACCCATCATGGTACCCCTAGCATCTGGCACACGATAGCCTCCCCCATAAAAATTTGTTGAGAGCCTAAGGGTATAAGTGAAGCAGAGAATAAACCATCTCCTTCTCTGGCTTCCTGCTTCTTTATCTTCCTTCTTGGCTGGCTGTCCTCTTATTTCTCACTGCTTCTTGTTTTGTTTTCATTTACTGGCCCAGGGGGTATAGCTCATTGGAGAGCATTTGACTGCATTTACTGGCCCTTCTGCACAGCCCACTTCTGAAATAGCAAAACTGCCCTCTGCCCTGCCCTTTGTGTTCTCCCACCCTGGGGATCTCATCTGTGCCTATGGCTGCTGCTCTCTTCTGCTGAAGGCTTGCAGAGCCACGCCTCCAGCCCCCATCTCTCTGCTGAGATCCAGAGTCTTCTCCTTCTGCTCTTGGGACGGTGCCATGGTTGAGAGCTTGGCTCCATGTCAAAGGCTGCAAGAATAAGCTTAGTTTCCAGCTCAAACATCTTTTCTCCCAGTTGCTTAAGATCTTGGTTTTCCTCATTGGTGAATTAGGGCTGATGGATGGTATCCAGTTGGTAGGGTTATTCTGAGGATTCAATGAAACTGAATTTAAAGCTCTCGGCACAGGGCTCGGCTGGCACAGAGTGAGGGCTCGATAATTGTCAGGTACCATTACTAGACAGTCCTGTGTGAAGGTCCTGCAGATATCCCTACATTTTCTGAAAACAGCACACTCCCTCTGACAGCTCTCTTTTCCGTTTCCAAACCTTCAGGCATTCTCCTCAGGTAATGCTGGAACCAGTGGCTGACACAGATGTGAATTCGGGCTACAAAGGGCCTTCAGGGGACCCTTGCATTTCTACAGCCCTTAGCATCTCCCAGCCAGATGGTTTTAACTGCCCTCTCTTCCTACCAGGCTCTCTCTCTCTCTCTCTCTCTCTCTCTCTCTCTCTCTCTCTCTCTCTCTCTCTCTTTTAAAGATTTTATTTATTTATTAGAGAGAGAGAGAGAGAGATCACAAGTAGGCAGAGAGACAGAGAGGAGGAAGCAGGCTACCTGCTGAGCAGGGAGCCTGATACAGAACTTGATCCCAGGACCCTGAGATCATGACCTGAGCTGAAGGCAGAGGTTTAACCTACTGAGCCACCCAGGCGCCCTATAGGCTCACTCTCTTATCTGAACCCTATGTGGTCAGCTTCTGCCAGAGTGATTTTCATAAAATGCAAAGCAAATCGGACCATGTCACCACTCTCCTCTACCTGCCCCCTTAAATCTTTCAGTGATGGGATAAGGCTCAGAACACTTCATGTGGCAAATAAAGTTTATCATTATTTGGTCTCTGGTATTCCACTTGCCCCTCTGGTACACCTTGGTGCTCCTTGGCTTGGTGCCTATTGCTCCTCCTCTTGAAATACCTTCATTCCTTTCCCCTCACTGCTCACTAGGGTGTGCTTTTCTCCTTCCCCTGCTCACTACCCACCAAGAGCACTTAGTAAACTCTAAGGTTACTATTAATCCTCTATGTGTCTCGAATTTTCCATCCCACTTCCCCAGTTGGTAAGCTCATTGACAGTAGGCAACTTTTAATTTTTTCTTTCTTTCCTTTTTTTTTTAATTTTAAGATTTTATTTATTTATTTGGGGGGGAGAGAGAGAGAGACGAAAAGAAAGAGAGAGAGAGAGAGAGAGAATACAGAGGAAGAGGGAGAAACAGACTCCTCACTGAGCAGGTCCCCTGATGTGGGGCTTAATTCCAGGACCCTGAGATCATGACCCGAGCCAAAGGCAGACGCTTAATCAACTGAGCCACCCAGGTGTCCCTAATTTTTTCAATGTAGATTTATTTCCTGAACTACCAGCCCAAGGCCTTACAAATAGTAGGAACACAATGACTTATGAATGAATGAACTTTGGATTTAGGAGACAGTAGAATTAGGTCATCATATCTTTGCTGCATTTATTTTGTGAGGGACTGTTTGGTAGAAGAACATGACTCTCTTGCAACTTGAGTGATGCTTTGTGTTAGAAGCTACAGGATGTTGTGACAGGTCTTGGGAACAGGAGCTGTCTTATACTATATATTGTCTTCTGTTGTTTAAGTTGTGTGTACAGACCCATTTAACAAACATTCCTTTGGGCATCTCTTTTATACCAGGCACTGGGCAAGGCATGGAAACAAATGGTAATAATAATATAGTAATGCTTCTAATTATTTTGTCCCTCTTCTCTATACCCATGTTAACTCATGAGTTTAGCCACATCCTAAATATGGGTAGACAGAGGCTCATATTTAAAATATATTTGCTATTTTCTAAAAGGACATAGTAACTATGTGGGAAACTATATTTGAACCAAGGTCTGCCTTTATTCCTATACCCATTGCTCCTTTCAATAACACATAATACCGCATAGGTACAAATTGTTGAATGCCTTCTGTCTCTGAAGTGCTAGATATGCATTTTTTGGATTTAATTCTCCTCTAACACTCTGCAAGGTGTGATCCCCATTTTCCTGGAGAGGAAATGGGCTCAGAAGGGTTAAGTAATCTGTGTAGGATTGCAGAGAACCATGGCAAGTGGCAGAGCAGAGATTATCACTCAGGTCTGCTGGACCCTCAGGCCCCATTCCCTGTCCACTTGGCCTATGGCATGATCGAGCCAGAGGGCACAGCTGTTTTTGAGTAGCAGGTTCACCGTGGTAAGTACAGGTGTGAGAGCAAGGCCAAGTAGCTGCTTCTTCAACAAGGGAGGGATGGGCACAGGTGTTCAGCTGGAAGTTCCAAATGTTCTGATGATGTCAATATTATGCTGTTAAATCATTCATTCATCAAATATTTTGGGGCCCTTCAATTTGTTAAGTATATCAGTGGCAACTGATATAAACATAGGAAAGACAAAGGAACTTTTTAAAAGAGCTCCTTGTCTTTTTAGGAGAAGGGGATAGAAGGATGAGATGCAGAAACAAATGGCTGCACCAGACATTGGTGCCATAACAAAGCTTGTCACCAGGTGCCATCCACCAGGTGTGGATGTAACCCAGCAGCTCCACCTAGGGCCTAGGTGGGAATCCCCCTCTTCCAAACTCCTCCCCAGGCCTGCAAGGCCCTCCAGGATCTGTCCTGCCAACCTCTCTCACCTTCTGTGCTTCTGCCACATACGCTTGCTTACGGTTCTCAAGGTGACTAAACTCGCCCCTGCTCCTGCCACAGGGCCTTTGCCCCTGCTATTCCTACTGTATATCACAGTCTATCTCTAGTACTCTGCATCCAGACTTTGCTCAGTGTCTCCTTTCTGTGTGTGTAGGGGAGTGGCTTTCTGGATGGCCCTCCCCCTTCACTCGTGTCCTCCCTTTGCTCTCAGCATTAGTCACAATTTTAAGAGCATAGGTTCCAATCTCAGTTCTGCCATTTTACTGGCTAGGTAAGTTTAGGCAAGTTAGTTAACCTCTCTAGATCTCAGTTTTGTCAACTAAAAATGAGGGTGATAACAATGGCACCCCCACCCTCCAGTGCACTGCTGTGGGGCTCCCCTGAGCTTATATAAGTAAAGCATCAATGGCATCTGGCGCATAGGAGGTCTGCGATAAATGCAAAGTACGCGAATCTTCTCGACGTCCTGTGTCCATCCAGTACTTACTGGGTTTGACTACAGATTCTACAGAGCACAGGCTGGGAATGCAACGGCCACCAGGCCAGCACAGCCTCTATCCACAGGGAGCTTGCTTGCCTGCCTGAACCACTTCCCCCGTCTACACACACATATGTGTTTGACCTGTAGCCTTTTGCCTGGAGGCCACTCTTCCTCCCTGTTCTCGTTTCTCTCCTCCTCACCCCCTGCCTCCTGCCTCCACCCAGGAGGCCCCCACTGCTCCTGCCTTATCACGGCTTGAGATGACACATCAGTCTGTGCGTTTTAACACCCATGTGATTTGTTCGTTGCTTGTGGTTGTGGCCTTTCCTTCAGCGGTAGACTCCATTAGAGGTTTGGCTGGTGAGGAAATGGTAAAAATCTCACCAAGGAGGTGAGAAAAGCAGAATAATCGCTCAAGGCCCACCTCTCGGCTTTCTTCGTGTTCTGTTGATGTTTCACAACCCCTGAGACTGCCTGTCCCCCCAAATAAACCTGCATTCTCCTTGCCTAGATTTCACTTCCTCTCAGAAGTCTTCTCTGCCTTCCCAAGACCGTGGGCTCCAGAGTAGACCTCATGGGCACATACTCCGCTGTGTGGAACTGTCTCTGTCCCTCTCTCCCCTGCAAGTCTGCATGTGCTATGTGGCTGGGGCCGTGTCTTTCATCTTATTCTCCATGGGGTCCTCAACACCCCCAGTACCTTCCTACTGTTAACAAGTAGTGTTCCTTACCTACATAATGAATTTAGAGGACACGAACCAATAAAGCAGGTAGATTAGGAAGCAGCAGTTTGTATTGGGTTACAAAAGGTCTATTCACTTTTTTTTTTTAAGATTTTATTTATTTATTTGACACACAGAGAGAGATCAGATCACAAGTAGGCAGAGAGGCAGGCAGAGAGAGGAGGAAGCAGGCTCCCAGCTGAGCAGAGAGCCCGATGCGGGCCTCGATCCCAGGACCCTGAGATCATGACCTGAGCCGAAGGCAGAGGCTTTAACCCACTGAGCCACCCAGGCGCCCAGGTCTATTCACTTTATAAAAGGAGTTTTTGTGGGGTTCCACTGAGTAGCAAGTCAGGGGTGTTGCTATTAAAATAACCCCCAAATCTCAGTGGCTTCACACACACACACACACACACACACACACACACACACACACACACACACACACACACACACGTGCATGCTCACATACACACCCTTTCTTGATGATGCGACAATCATTGCAAGTGTTGGATGCGTAGCCTTTCAAATTTCAAATCTTATAGCTCCACCATCCTTTATGCCCTTGGGGTCCTCTGTTGGGTCCTCAGCGTCTGGCTGGCCAATGGGGAAGGAGAGAAAGAAGAGAATCACTCAGGAGGTTTTCTTCCGGGTCATACCTGCAAGGGGGACACAGCACTTCCTGTCCCATTGCCTGGAACTCCTTTACACAGCTGCCTACTGCTAGGGAAGTTGGGAGAGGCAGTCTAGCCGTGAGCTCAGGAGGAACGGGAACGATGGTTTGGTGAACAAAGGGCAGTCTCCGTGCCTGGGAGCAGACCAGAGCCAGGCAGCCCCTGGGTAAAGTCAGGCCCTGTCTACCTGCAGAGGAAAGGAATTGCATTGACTTTTCTGTTTTGATTTTGCAGGGAAACACATGTGATCAAAATCTTAGTCATTGCCTTGAGCTCATCGAACAAATTTCCCAAGTACAAGGACAGCTCTTTCGGATCCTCACCACGGCAGCCCAAGAAGGTGAGAATGGCTCACGTTTCCCCGTCCGGCTCTGCCTTCCTTTGCTTCTGTCCCTCGGTGCTCTCACTGTGTCGCTGAACTTCTCTCCCTGACCTGATTTGTGGGTTCTTTTAGGCGGACATTACGATGGTGTGGAAATAATCAAATCGCGCCTTCTGCCTTGGCTGGAGGCCTCCTTTACTGCTGCTTCCCTGGGAAAACCTGTTGACAGCAAGGTCCCCTCTCTACAGGTAGGGATGCTAAAGGATCCCCCTGACTTGCAGCACCCTGATCAGGCTCTGGGAACTCAGACACATGTAAGAGATGGCTTTTGCCTAGTGAGGGACTCAGCGCTTCTTAGGGAAGGGGGACACAGGTCCAAAAGGTGAGGTTCTGTTGCAGTCGTATGCTGCATAATGGGTTCAGCTTTTTCTTCCAAGAGACCTGTGTTCCACTCTCAGCTTTGCCTACTTCCCAGCAGTGTGACCTCAGACAAATCAATGAGCCTCTTCTTCCTTGGCTGTAAGAAGGGACTGGTGATGGTCTACATCTGGGACATTGTCCACACTCGGCATTAAGTAGGAACTTGGAATGACAGATTAGTCCACACAGACAGTTAGGGTCCTATGGAGCCTCAGGAGAGACCATTAGGTGGGGGAAAGCTCCATATTCTGAAAGAGTGAAATGAAATGAATTGAAAACTTCGTTCTCGGAGACTGACAAAGAGTATCATCCTTTGCTGTTGCTAGGGGCTGATTTCTGTGGGTTGATGTCAGGTTTTAGACAGTTGAAGCCCAGACTGAAAGAGGACATACACCTTGCTTAAGGCATTAACATCAGTAAACATTAGTAGCCTTGATTTTAAATGTTTGTATGGATTTCCATAAATTCTAGAAGCACATAGAGCAGTCAGTCTTTTCTTGGCAGTCTTAGGGGGGCAGGGGCAGAAGGGGTCCTGCTTGGAGGTCACTGGGCACAATTCTAGTCGGTCTTCTGTGGTCCTGGGTCTGTTATCTAACCTTCCGTGTCTCACTTAACTAAATGGAGACAATGCTTTTGCTGATCTGCTAGGCCCATTTTGAGAATTAAATGTGATAAACATGCAGAAACAGATAACATAGGGTAAGTACTCCATAGACATCAGTTGGTTTTAAGCAAATTTTTCTCCCATGGGGATTTTTCACATGCTGCTTAGATTTTTACCCCATGGGTGTTCTTCTGAGGGTAAAGATATGAGATAATATTTTAATGACTTTTTAAAAAATTGATGTAGAATAAAAAAAATTGAAGTATAATTTACCTGCAGTAAAATCCATAGGTCGATAAATGCATATATCCATGTAACTCACAACCTATTAACTTGTAAGACATTTCCATCTCTCCAGAGCATTTCCTTGTGCCACTTCCCAGTCACCTATTCCCCTCGCCCCAGGCAGCCACTCTTCTTTTTTTTTTTTTAAAGATTTTATTTATTTATTTGACACAGAGAGATTACAAGTAGGCAGAGAGGCAGGCAGAGAGACAAGGAGAGGAGGAAGCAGGCTCCCCGCTGAGCAGAGAGCCCGATGTGGGCCTCGATCCCAGGACGCTGAGATCATGACCTGAGCCGAAAGCAGAGGCTTTAACCCACTGACCCACCCAGGCGCCCCCACTCTTCTGATTCTTATCGTTCTAGATTAATTTTGCTTGCACTAGAACTGCATACATATGGAACTATGCATTTGTGGGCTTTTACGCCTGATTTCTTTTGCTCAGCATAATTGTGTTGCAACCAATCATGCTGGTTCATGTATTCAAGACTCTTTTTGATTTGTGTATCATTTCAGGACACATTTGATAAGGAGAAACATAAAGAGGCTGGTGTTCGGGATCGGGAAATGCAACAATTGTTGACTTCAACCCGTAATCAACTCAGCCAGGTTCAAGACGAGTAAGAGGAATGCAAGTTATCTTTTTCCAAAAAGAATTGTTTGTTCTTAATTTTTAAGTTTGAAAGGGGAATAGTGGAGCATGTAAAATGTAGACATCTGTAAATAACTGTGTGCATGTGTGTGTGTGTGTGTGTGTGTGTGTGAGAGAGAGAGAGAGAGAGAGAGAGAGAGAGAGAGTCAGACAGTCAGGAGCCAGTGTCTTTGAGTCTGGGGACAAGATTTCTATATTATAATAGGCTACCTAAGACGTTGGTCTCCTTGGCTCCATCCCTGGTGCTCCTTCTTCTCTAGAGTCCTGTTATCAGCCTATATATATAAACAGGGGAAGATTGTTACATAACAATATATTTTGAAAGAAAAATAAGATGAAAAGTGGGGAGGGTTAAAGGTCAGACAAAGAGTAAAATTAAGGAAAGAGAGCAAGAGCAAGATGAAGAGGGTACATCCATCTGTCAGATTCGCTCATTTAGGGGATATAGATGCCTGGCTGAGAAGTCAGACTCTTTAAAGAACGAACATTTCAAGATTTTGGAATAATTCGTAGATGTAAAAAGTATTTTAAAGAAGTTAAGCAAAGCCAGGCAGCAACAGCTATCAGCTGCAAAGTCAGAGTAACAAGCGCAAGGAATCACTGCAAAGAAAGTCGAAAGTCTTGGATTTGCACTTGAGGAAGATAGACAAATGTGTATGAAACTGCATTCGGCCCACCTAGCCAAAACCCGTCAATCCAGTGTTTCCTGACTGGGGCCTTGCTCCACTGCTCACATGTATGGGGCAGCAAGGAACTCTTTAGTTAGGGCTTGTGATGGAATAAGGCGTGGCACGCCGCCTTGTTCTCTGATCAGATTTCGTTTCGAGGAAAGCATCTCTACTGATTTAGTTTTGCTTGATCATGAAAGTAACAAAAATTTCCTTCTTAAAATGCATACAACATACAAACATACAAAAGTGGCTGTGTCATAGCCAAGGAGGTTTAATGAGGCACGATTATTGCTAAATCAAAATGCATACAACAAATACAAGCGTAAAGGGGAAAATCACCTGCTATCTCATCCCTGTAAACATTTTGGTTTATTTTGCTCCAGACATTTTTCTTTGTGTGTGCTTGCATGTGTGCGCGTACACATACACACACACACACACACACACACACACACAGTTACCTCCACACCCTGCATTCATTTTCCAATTGGAATCATTCTCAACGAACAGTTTTATGGCTGCCAACAGTTGACATTTACAAATGTAATGAGCAGAAAAGCACAAATCCTCTGAATTTCTACAACTTATTTCAACTAATGTCAGCTGATTTGGAGAGAGGTGAGAATAATTAAACTTGCCACTTTTTTGGTTTACTATAGCCCTTTTCCTGTAAATATCCAGTGAATTCCAAGTTCAAACTTCCATTAGGGGCATTTTGGGTGGGTTTTTTTTTCCCCTCTCTAGGAGTCCCGTTGGCCCTCCTCCTTCCTCAGACTGACATCTAGAAGTAGAGGGAGGCTTGCATGCTCATGAGGGATGCCTCAGGCTGGAGAGGAGAGACTTTTGGTCTTGTACTGCTCCATGGGTTCCTGCTGCTTTGTTTCAACTGGGCTGTAGAATCTTATGCCAAGGGTGCTGATTTGTGGCTTGTCTGGTTAAATCTTCTGGAGAGTTTGCTGGCAACTGCTGCTGGCCAGGCCCTTCCGTTTGTCACTAGCTGTGAGGCAGGGCTTCAAGACTAGGCTGGTTCTTGACTTCTATCTGCACCAAGAGGAGCTAGGAATTCCTTCCTACCTCCCTCTCTTATCACTATGGCTCTGTAAATACCCATCAGGAGCATCAGGGTTCAAGGAACTATGACTGCATGGTTTTGTAAAAAAAAAATTTATTTGGAAATAATTTCCAATGCAGAAAATTTGTAAGAATAGTACTAAGGACACCTATAGACACTGTCATGTACCTTTCACACTATTTACTTTATCATTTGTGTGTACACCATCCATATGCATCCCCTCCCCCCAACCAAACCATCTGCGTCTCATTTGAAAGTTGCACAGAGGAAGGTATTTGCTTCTTTACCTGGGATTTCCCAGTTTTGTTTGGTTTTTAGCCCACCTGTGGTTCTTACTCTTTTAAAGCCTCACAAATGATGCTGTCTGTCCCCCATATCCTGTGGAAGCTTAGTCTCTCCTTTCTCTCTTACTCTACTTGCCTTTAGAGTCAGGGTGCTACATGCTGTGACATGAGTAGCCCACCAAGGAGAGTCCCCATGTCTAACCTTGTGGAGACCAGATTGCTTTTGACTCAGTTCCAAAGGGGCAAATTCTAAAGTGTTGAATGGGGGACAGGTCTGCCCAAGTTTGATGAATTCTCTGAAAGGAAGATGTCTAGATTTTACACTTGGGCTCTGGTTATGAATCTCACATGTCTTCATTTCCTATATCCAGTTTATTGGCAAGTCCAGTTGAATTTACCTCCTAAACTTCTCCCACCCTTGTCCCTTTCTTCCTAGTCTATCACCCTCACCCTAGTTCAAGGCCCTGATTCCTGTTGCCTCAACTAGTTGCCTTCCAACTGACTACCCGGCTTTCATTCTTGCTCTACTATAATCCATTTCACACATGGAAATTTATAAAGTCAGACCCCGCCTTAAAAGCTGTTAGTAGCTTCCTTTCACACTTAGAAAAAAATTCTAAACTCCTTACCAGGACTCTGCTAGCCCTATGTGATCTGGCCCTACCTCTCTCTCCACCCTCATCTCATGCCAGGCTCGCCTCACCTAGTCTGCGGTCCCCTTCCTCACCTCGAAGCCTTTGCCTGTGCTCTTTCAGAAACATGGCAGTCTCTCTCTGGTTCTTTGCCCAGCTGGTTCTTTATTATCTTCCAGGTCTCAGCGGATATGTGACTTTCTCAGAGTCTTTCTGTGACCATGTATTTTGAAAGGTCTTTCCTTAGGCCCCTCTGTAGTTCTCTTTCACAGTGATCTGAGAAGAGCCCTTACCACAATTTGGAACTTTAAAAGATTGGTGTGCATGTTTCTGATCCACTAGACTAGAAGTCCCAAAGGGTTACTGTCTTGTATCTGCTATTCTGACACTGTTGTATCCCCAGGACCCAACATCATGCCTGACACATGGTATATCCTCAATGAATGGATAAATCCCTAATAAAAAATAAATAAAACACATTAACTTACTTAAAATAGTGCTTGGCACCTGCACGTACCTCTCTTTCTTCTCTCTGTACATCGCTCAAGGGTGCCAAATTAGCACATATGACTGGTTGTGTGTACATGTGTTCACACACGCGTGCCATGTCTTAAGAGAAAAAAACTACTTTATTCCTGTTCATACTCTCGTTCCTATCTTCTTATTAGCTTCTTTTAATTTTCTACAGTTTCTCTTGACAAAAGTGTTAGTTTTTTCTCCACGTATACTTTAAAAAACCTGTAACGTTTTCACCTTTGAATTAAACCACAGCAATTTCCTCTTAATCACCAGTAACCCTATTATGAAGTTACTGCCATGTTGTCATTTTTAAAAAGACTTTAGACATTGTGTTCTTTCATTTTTCAGCAAAAAAAAAAAATTCTCTGCTGTGTTAATAGGCACTATTTTAGGTGCTGGGGATAAAAAGGTAAATAAAAAAATAACTCTTGCCCTTAAGTAGTTCACAGTGTATTTGTAATGAGACTGTTAGTGTGAAACAAGTGTTGGAGTCGCTCCCAAGAAGGGGAGACTTTGCTTGAGAGAGTCAGGGGCGCCATTTGCATGAGCACTCACAGGATGTCTGGGCACTTGTTAGGGGAGGAGGTGAAGGAAGAGAACATTGGGTAATCACACCACCTCTTATATTGCCCGATCAGCTGGGATCTGTGGGGACTTGGTAGGAATCCTGCAAGCCCATTATTTCTCTGTCTGTTTCACTGTCTAGGGGGGGACCCCAGTGTTTGACCTTCTATTCTTCCATCTAAAAGAAAGGAAGAAGACAGGTGTGAGTTTAGACAGCAACTGTACTCTCTCAATCTCAGATGAAAGAGCCTGGATAGTACAGGGAAGTAGGGTCCAAGAAGTCAAGAAACCTTTGCCAGCCTATGATCTTTCACTGGATTAGGGCAACTTAATTGAGAACCACTGGGCTCCATCCAATGTCATCCACACATTCCCATTTTTTAAAATTTTAAATAGAAAAAATATGATTTGTTATGATTTGTCTACAATGAAGAGAATCCTTGAAACTCACAATGACCTAGCTATGTTGAAAACTCAGGAAAATCAACAAATGGTGGAAGTCAGAGGCATAAAATACTTGGTAGTCAAGTTTGATTGTGGAAGATTTTCTTTGTAGGTGGGCAAATAATTTTTTCTTTATATTTAGGAAGTCTGGGAAAATTAGGTCAAATGCAACTCTACGGTACAAAGTGATGAGTGCAAAGTAATACTGCAGAAAATGGGATTAGGATATTGCAGGAAATGGAGATTTTATAGGGAGAGGCAGCCTGAAGATCTGGTGTGATTAGAGCAGGTGAATTAGGAGAGTGAGAAGGAGGAAGTGAATAAGTTTCTTTGCCCTTTACATTCTAATGTTAATAATTATCACATAGCCCTTTAGTGGTAGCCACTCTGTAATGTCTTTGTGTTTGACATTGAGAAAGAATGCCTGCATATTTTTGCATACAAGCACACCATAATATTTGCAATAGCATCTGATTTGATGCAGATGTCTCATAACTTGATCTTGTTTATGTTAAACTTATATGCCAAAAGTTCCTGGGAGAACCTATGCCTTGATTTGGAAAGTCTGCCAATTTTGGAAAATCTGTCTTTAGTTACTGATTTCTCTTACAGTCTGGCTGAAACTGAAAAGACTCTTGAAGAAACCAAGAACAGATCGGCCATATCCCTTCTGGCTGCAGAGGAGGAAATAAATCAGCTAAAAAAGCAGTAAGAAAAAAAAAAATGACAGGATTATTGCAGCCTGCTGACTGATCTTTGAATTTAGCTTTTTGATGCTCCATTACAATATGAAAGAAGCTGTTCACAAAGAGGAAAGGCAGCAATATTTTTATTAATGTTTTATAAAATTCTTTTTTACTACAAAATTTTGTTAGCTATCTACTACAGAAAAAATTTCAAAGTACAAGGGTGTAAGAGAAACCCAAAGACCCTCCCCAAATTCCAGAGCTAGTTGTTACCATTTTGCTATTTCTTCCAACTGATGCACTAAAAACTGGAGTTATTACTGCAAAATCAGTATAAGTATACAATTTTGGACCCCATCTTTTCACTTAACATTGTTTTTCTCTATTACTAAGAAAAAACACTGCAAAACTTAGTTTTAAGTAGATGCATTGTGTTCCATTATTTAGATATTTCCCGAATATTGAATAGCTCCTTTGATACTGATTTCAAACATTGGAGATAACATTGTGATAATTATTGCAGCAAATGTTAGTTTAAATTTCAGATTATTCTCTAAATATAAATTTCTAGAAGGAGAACATAAACACATACTTTAAGGTTATATCTTCCTATCAAGTATAGTTGACACACTATTAGTTTCAGATGAACAACATAGTGATTTGACAACTCTGTATGTACCTTATGCTGTGTTCACAAATGTGGCTACCGTCTGTCGCCCTACAATGCCGTTATGGTATCAGTGACTGTATTCCCTAGGCTGTGCCTTTTATTCCTGTGACTTATTTCTTCCATCTGGGGAAGCCTATACCTCCCACTCCCCTTCACCCCTTTTGCTCATCCCCCCATGCTTCTCCCCTCTGACAACCGCCAGTTTGTTCTCTGTATTTGTAGGTCTATTTCTGCTTTCTGTTTGTTGATTCATTTATTTTGTTTTTTTAAATTTCACATATAAGTGAAATCTTATGGTATTTGTCCTTCTCTTTCTGACTTATTTCACTTAGAAGAACACCCTCTTGCTCCATCCATGTTGTCACAGATGGCAAGATCTAGTTCTTTTTTATAGCTGAGTAATAGTCCATTGTAGGTATATATATATATATATATATATATATATATATATATACATATATATATAATGTGTGTGTATATATATAAATATATATGTCACATCATATCACATATACATATATCACATACTTATCTATTCATCTATCAATGGACATGGGTTGCTTATGGAAGCTTATTACAATCTTGGCTATTATAAATAATGCTACAATAAATGTAGGTTGGGGTGCGTATATCTTTTCAAATTAGTGTTTTTGTTTTCTTTGGGTAAATACCCAGTAGTAGGAATTATTAGACTTCAATATTTAGTTTTTGAGGAAACTCTGTATCAGTTTCCACAGTGGCTGCACCAATGTATATTCCCACCAACAGTACACAAGGGTTTCCTCTTCCACATCCTCACCAACACTTGTTATTTCTTGTCTTCTTCATTCCAGCCATTTTGACAGGTGTAAGATGGTATACCGTCATTGATCCCAATTTTGATTCCCCCCAAATAAGCAAGTGGAAGTTGTATTAACACACACACACAGACACACACAAATACCTTTTTGCTACCTTCACACACATTTCATTGTTCTGATTTCTTCGGGAACACCCCCAATGTTGTAGCTGGGAGTACTGCTCTGTTTTCTACATCTATCTCCCCCTCTCACCATCATTTCCTCTTTCTCTCTCTCTTTTTAAAATTTTTATGTGCATTTATTCTATGCAAAATTTACTTCTGGGCCATAAGTTTTTGTTTATTCAGTTTCTTCTGGGATGTCTATTTCTTCTGTGCAACCTCCTCTACTGGTTTAGGGACAATCTGCTCTTTTTCAGTAAGGATCATCTCGATGTGGCAGGGAGAGCTCTCGTAGGGCGTAATCCGACCATGAGCCTTATAAATTCTTCATCAGTCCTTGGGGGGCTTTGCTCACCTGGATGTGCTCAAGGACCAGAGAATCGACGTCAAAACCCTTAAATTCAACACGACTCTCGGCATTTTTAAGCATGCGCAGGAAAAATTCAGCACTCTTCATGGGCCACTGACCCTATGTGCAGCCCCACTGTTTGGCCCTGGCACACCTACCACCTCACCGGAAGGGCACACTCTGCTTCTGCGAAGGGATGTCCTTCAGATACTTGGTGGCTTTTTGGAGCTGCATACCCTTGGTGGCCTGGGCAGGCTCACATGTGTTCTTAAAGTGAATGCCTAAGATTTGAACCTCTTGATTTGCATGATTTTGTAGGGTTTTCTGGGTCAAGCACCCATTTTCAGAGGTTGCCTCAGGTCGTTTAGGGGAAGAGCTCTCACCATCATTTTCATCTCTTATTTCCTACTTGATAGACCTTCTCAGATTCTTTGACCCTATAATCCAGTGATTTTCTATAGCAGCGATTCTGTTCTTTACTGTTTCTAGTGCAGTGTTTAATTCTGCTGTTGTGTTTTTAGCTTCTCTGTGTCCTTCTTAATCTTAGCCCTTACCTTTTCATCTTCTCTCATTGTCCTTTTCATCACAGCACATTCTCTTTCTGTGACTTTTCTCCTGTTTTTGGTAGTCATGCCTCTCTGCATCTTTATAAGGATGCCAAGTTTATTTCCGAAGCTTTGTCTCTAGAATGCATTATTTTTTTTAAATAAATTCACACTTTGTCCTAGTATTGTGGATGTTATTCCATCTCTACTGTCCCCCCCCCCCCCCCTCCATCTGTTCGAAGAATCAAAGAGCTAATGAAGATAAGAGATTGTATCTTTGGCCAGCTTCAGGACCTAGGTTTGGGAGGTCCAATGTTTCCAGAGTTCTGTGCAGTTAAGATCAGCCTAATACAGAACAGGATGACTATAGGTCCACTCTGCTTTTGCTGGAGAATCTGCGTACATATTCCTTTCTCAGGAGCCTTTTTCGTGCAAGCTGCAGACGTGGGGTGGCACTCTGACCCTGGCGATTCTGCTCTTTTCTGATTTGTGTTTGCTCCTCATGCGTTTCCATCAGAGTTGTCCAACACAGCAATGGCATGGCTAAGTAGAGTAGCCTCTTTTGTTAGGTATGCCAGTCGTTGCTAGTACCTTTTTTCCATCCTTCCCTCCTCCTCTTTTCTTTCCTTCTTAATTTTTGTTTTCTGTTCAGGCTTAAATCTCTTCAAGTCCAGGAGGACTCCCGCCACCAAAACTTGGAACACAGAAGCGTGGAGCATCGGTGTGCGGAGCCCAGAGCCTCAGAGCCGAGGACCTCTGAGCAGAGGAGGTTGGACCAGCGGGGCCTTGACAAGCGGGGCGCAGAGCAGCGGAATGAAGTGATCTCTGATTATGAGAAACAGCTCCAAACGCTGAAAGACGAGATAGCTGTTTTGTCTGCTGAAAAATCTGTGCTTCAAGGAAGGTCTGGAAATTCTCACGGATCTTTTCATTTAAGGTCCTTTCGGTAGTGGTCAAGTGTGGCTTGGGGGAAAAAACGAAATGACATCTTGTACCCTAACCCCCATAGTATGGGAAACTAGGAATTGGTTCCTTGGACTTCAGATGGCCAGCAATCGATGTTGAGCTCCAAGGGCTGCTTAAAGGATAAAATGAGGTGCGAAGTCCCCATGGGGATAGCGTGTGACCGCGTGTTCGAGGCCTGGCAGAGAGGGAGCGGGGGCAGCTGCCTCCCCTGCGTGCAGCGGGGCGCACGGCTTCTGGGTCTCACTTGCCGTTCACGTGGCCAGAAGTGAATCCCAGTGCTTCTCTGGCTGCTTCTTCCTTGCCAACAGGTCCGCCAGGAGCCGGACTCCCAGCCCGGGCCCTCGCAGCCGCAGCCGCAGCCGCAGCCGCAGCCGCAGCCGGTCCACCAGCCCCCACACTGCAGTCGTAAAGATCCGGAGCCTGTCCCCGAATCGCGCCAAAATGTCCAACGTGGCGCGCAAGGCTGCCCTCCTGTCCCGGTTCAGCGACGCCTATTCCCAGGCCCGCCTGGACGCGCAGTGCCTGCTGCGGCGCTGCATCGACAAAGCCGAGACCGTGCAGCGGATCATCTACATCGCCGCGGTGGTAGGTGACCCCGGGCGGCTGCGCCTCAGAGGCCGGAGGGGGGGCGAGGATAACTGAACGTGATCCTGTACTATTGGTTTGTTTCGGGAGTCCGCACACTATGACCTGTGGGCCAGATCTTGTCCTGGCCTGTTATTTCTAAGCAAAATACCACCTGAGAGCTAAGAATATAAGAATGGTTTTATATTTTTAGAGGATTGTCAAAAGAAAAAAAATATGGCAAGAGACTGTATGTATTTTAGGCAAGCCTAAAGCATTGAATCCCCAGCTCTCTCTCTCTTTTTTTAAGATTTTATTTATTTATTTGACACAGAGAGAGAGATCACAAGTAGGCTGAGAGGCAGGCAGAGAGAGAGGAGGAGGCAGACTCCCTGCTGAGCAGGGAGCCCAATGCAGGGCTGGATCCCAGGACCCTGAGATCATGACCTGAGCCGAAGGCAGAGGCTTTAACCCACTGAGCCCCCCAGGCGCCCCAAATCCCCAGGTCTTTACAGAAAAAACTTTGCCAGCCATGGTTCATTTGATTAAGAAGTTGGTTAAGGTTCTGTAAGCTTAATGGCCTTGTCTCTCATGCATAACTGAGTTTCCTTGGTGTTTACTACATAATAGGCACTTACATTTGTTGAATCAATATACGCCAGGAAACATGCCAGATACTTGACATATGTCTTTGTATAACATAAACACAGATTGATAATTTCATTTCTGGACCAGTAATATGACATTGTGGTAGGATCATAGCATCACCCACCACTTAAAAAAACAGATTTATTTATTTATCTGACAGAGAAAGAGAAAGAGCACCGGGAGAGAAGCAGACTCTGCTAAGCACAAAGCCCTGCATGGGGCTGGATCCCATGACCCTGAGATCATGATCTGAGCTGAAATCAAGAGTCTGGTGCTTAACCAACTGAGCCACCCAGGCACCCCTAAACCAGCACTTTTTAAGTATTTATGTAACCACAGATGATCTGTTTCCTTGAACCTCTGCCCTGTGCAGCCTCTCGCACTCGAGTTTACCAGAACAATGATTAACTGTCTTGAAATTAGTGAACGTGCATAGTCGTAGATGTATTTACGTACCTTTCAGAATTGAGGTATGTATTTACTCCCAGATTAAAATTAGTTTTGATCAACTGTGTTTAGTGATCAGAAGACCCACATGATATTGAATTTTTGGTGGGTATTCTTTCTTCATTCCTTGCTTTGGATTTCTTTACTCCCCTTCTTCTACTGCACTTTTACATGCAGGAGGCATTCCATGTAGCTAAAATGGCATTCAGACATTTCAAGATCCGTGTGAGGAAATCGTTGACACCATCTCTCGCAGGATCGAATAACTTTGAAGATGCTGTCTTGGATTATATCACTTGTCATCTCGATCTATATGATTCCCAAAGCAGTGTTAGCGTAAGTATTGGGTCTCTTAGTGGAACTGGTGTGCTGCTTGCTGCTCTTTACATAGAAGACCAATAACTCAGAAATCCACCCAGTGCTCAGGATTGTTTTTATGGAATGGGATAGCAGAAATGAGCAACATCCAATTGACTTTGTAGGACCAGTCATTATTGGCTCTTTCTTAGACCTTTTATGGGGAAAAAATAATCTTGGCTTTTATAGTTCTATTCTTTGGATGGGTTCTTAAGCCTGGAGCTAGAATACCATAGTGCTTAAGAACAATGGTTTTGGGGAAGGTAGGTGTAGACTTGTCCCTCGCTGTGCCACATACTAGCTATCTGACCTGGCACATTTACTTCACCTGTTTGTGCTTTAGTTTTCCAGCCTTTAAATGGGAGCCACAATGACCATGACCCCACAGAGTTCTTGAGAGGATTAAGTGAAAAGTAAGCAAGTAATTTGCTTCCACAAGACTTCACACATAGCAAACACCCAATAAGGGCAAGTTATTATAATTGCTATTATTTTAGACAATGAACAAGTTGGCTCTTCCTATACTTGCCTAGAATAGAAGATTGAGGAAATAACAAATAAAAGCCACTCAGGGTGTTTGCTTTAGTTCTGGGGGGGAGATCTCTTGGGCTTTAGTACGCCATTTGTCCTCTGTGTCATCTTTCCTCTTTCCCCATTAGGGAGTATTTCTCCTCTAGCACATGTGCAGCTTTCCTAGTTTATAGTATCTTTACCCATGTGCTCTTTCCCTGACCCCCCTCCCGTCATAACCCCCTTCGGATGCCAGAGCCTCTTGTCACAGGTTGGTAACAAGGTGACGCCATCTTTTTGTTTTTCAGGATGTGATCCGAGCCATGAATGTCAATCCCAAGATTTCGTTTCCTCCTGAAGTTGACTTCTGCCTCCTCAGTGACTTCATCCAGGAGATATGTTGCATTGCCTTTGCCATGCAGGCTTTAGACCCGCCCCTAGATATTGCATTTGGGGTGGATGGAGAAATTTTTAATGATTCCAAGTAAGAGACATAAGAGCACAAGCTAAGGGATTTTTTTAAAAAAATAATAAATAACCTTTTCTCTATTTCCTGGGAACAATTTAGGGAAAAGAACTCTGGGTAGGGAAATCAACAGACATGACCTGACTTCCAGGTCCTGCCATATGCGTCTCTGTGCCACGGGGCAGACCCCTCTCCTGGGGTCCTTTTCTTCCCCAGTCAAATGTGATTCAGAGGTGATGTTTTCATTTCCATTGAGTATATTGGTCTTGGGGAGAACCAGTGAGTACCTGGAGCCTGTCTGAAACACTAAAAGAAAGTGCTACATACATACAAATGTGTATTCTTTTTTACTGGTTTCTACTGCAGTATTTTGGCCAGGTTTCTCAAAGTATGGCATAGAGATATATCACTTGTGTCAGAATTACTCAAGTCTTGTTAAAAAGGCAGGTTCCTGGATCACACCCCATGATATTTTATGCAGGAGGTGTGGATGGGGCTCGAGAATCTGCCATTTAACAGACACCTAGGTGTTCCCCGTGCACCCTAGCATTTGCGACTCTCCAGGACCATTAGATTTCTATCAGCTTTTACATGATAAATGTTTCCTATATAAATTAGAAGAAATTAAATTAACTTAAAACATTTTACTGAAACTTTACAGGATCTTATGATACAGCTGGAGATTATTAGGGGAAGGCCAAGCTAGTGGTTAAGAACACTCTGAGGCTTGAGATGCTGGGATCAAGCTGATTGGGTTCAAATCCCGGCTCTACCACCAATTAACTCTATATATAATCTGGGGCATTGCTACTTAATTTTTCTGTTCCTTAGGTCTCTCCCTGTCAGATGGGGGAAATAATAATACCTATTTCCGGGGCTAGAGAAGGTTAGTTGAACTCACTCAGATAAAGTACTTAGGACACTGCTTGGCATGGGGACGCTTGGGTGGCTCAGTCAGTTAAGCCGCTGCCTTCAGCTCAGGTCAAGATCTCGGGGTCCTGGGATTGGGTCCCACATCAGGCTCCCTGCTCATCAGGGAATCTGCTTCTCTCTCTCCCTCTACCCCTCCTCCCTGTTTGTGGACTTTCTCCCTCTGTCTCAAATAAATAAATAAAATCTTAAAAAAAAAAAAAAAGGACATTCCTTGGCATGTAGTGAGCACTCAGGGAATGTTAGTTTTTGGTCTTTGTTCAGTCTGTAGAATTATGGGGTGGTGGTGGCCCAATATCCCTACAAGCTATTGATGACAGAGACTACATTCCTTTCTTTTGCTTATCCAAATCACAATGATGATGTTTCCAATTGCCTTCCAGCTTGCCATATTTTCCTGCCATTGCCCTGTTTCTAGTTTCTTTCAGATCATCATTCCTAACATGTGTCCAATCTTGGAAGAGCTGCTATTAGAACATTACACTGCATTTGAGATTTTTGATTTCCTTACAGAATATATTATTTTCATCCCTCAGAAATGTTCACACACTTTGGTTTATGGAATCTGCATATTTCACAGATCTATGGGGGCCCCCTGCCCCCATGTCTTTAATCAGATGGAAGGTGTATCCTCCTGGGGCAGTCTGTAACTTGTACCTCTGGAAGGTTGTGGAGCTGAAACTAGATTTCTTAGTAATGACTATTTGGTCCTACTTTGAGGACTTCACAGAACAAATTTAATCCTTAAAAAAACAAAAACAAAAACAAAAACAAAAACAAAAAAAAACCCTGGCAGCCTTTCACATATTTGAAGCAATCACTCATATCTTCCTACTTCTGGCCTCATGGCTTTGGGTTTTTCCATATAAAGGGGATTTGAGACTTCCTGATACATCAGTTTCTTTGGCCTGTTCTCCATGCTCTTCTGAGTATTCTTTTTAAAGTGTCTACACTGCATGTAGTCCCCTGCTTCGAACAGAGCAGCTTAGAGAAACTAATACCCTTTCCATTCTTAATCTCTATTAATCCAGCTAATTTGTACTAGTGTTTTCTTTTCTGATTTTTTCCAGTTATATAACACCGTTGATCATTTTGAGTTCAACTGAAACCTGTTGTTCTCACTTATACTATGATTAAGGCTTCTATCACCTCTATCACCTCTATCTGTGCAATTATACGCTTTTTGGACTCAATTATAGAACCTCATATGTATCCATACTTCATTGCATCTTATTAGATTCAGCTTATTGTTCCTGTCTGTTGATCTATTTTTTGATAATCTCATTTGTTTCCCTTTTCCTACCTATCCCTAGCCTTTGCGTTTGATTTATCTAGAGTTCATGCAGGTCATTGATGAACATGCTCCTTATCAAAGGATTGAGAGAGAGCCGAATTCAAGGTCCTATTGACTCTTTAGTTATTTCATTTTGAGTATGATCATTGAACCAGTTTCTAACTGATCTGTTTAAGTCAACCATCCACCTATATTTCTCTTATTTTGCCCACAGAGATAGCATGAGAAATCTTTCAGGATGCCTTCAGGATTTCAGATGGTCTCTGTCTCTAGTGTTTCTCTGAGCTGTAACTTGTAATTCTGAGAAAGGAAGGAATGAGTTTAGTTTGACATAACTTGTTCTATGAGAGTCCATGTTGGGTCCTATCCCTGGTTCCTATTCTAAGAGCCCACAACCATCTCTTTAGTAACAGAGTCAGGATCCACATTCATCTAGATTGAGCATAATAAAAATGAAAATTTATGCTGGTGTCCTCCAGTTACACTACATCATCACTTAACTTCTCTTTTTTGTTTTTTTGTGTGTTTAAAATAGGTACCGTCGCAGCTATGACTCTGATTTCACTGCTCCCCTGGTTCTCTATCACGTGTGGCCTGCTCTCATGGAGAACGACTGTGTCATTATGAAGGGAGAAGCTGTCACCAAGAGAGGGGCTTTTGTACGGTGGCCTTGCATAGTGACAATTCATCCCAAGTGTTTGATTCACAAGTTCGAGAACATTTATAAACCCAGAGATTCTATAGAGGAAGTCTAAAAAGTTGCTTGATAAGGCTTCATACAAAGGAGAGGAAAAGGACTGGTTGGGAAAGAAGAGATTCCTTTCTTTGATTCTTCCATGATTCTTCATAATTTCCTGGCAGTAACTTCTTTGTTGCTTGATTTATAAGATGAAACTAGTCATATTTGCCTCCTCCATCTTAGAAATATGTTATTATAAAGGCAAAGCTCTTTGAGCACTTCTTATTGGATACCCTCTGTAATTGTAAGCATTGGGAAGTGATCAATTAACTTTCAGGAAATAGTTGGCCAAATTTTTACAAACGATTATCCATGTTGGGAAACAATGAATGCGCTGTTTTTTCTCTCCTTGGTATGATGTGTAGGGGATGGGGGGAGGATGAAAAAAAGAAGGCAGAGGAGGTGGGGAGAGAGTGGCACATCAGTTTTGGAGGGTTGCTTCCTATATACATTGGTTGTAAAATGTTTTGAACATGGTAAATAATTGGGCAGCCTTCAAAATGGAGTTGTAACTACGAAAGTGTATTAATGTGTCTTGTGGCGGGGGTTGGGTGGCTATGGGGACTTGGATATTCTGTATAGTTCACACAATGGAGTTTTTATCCTGCCCTTCCTAGAAAGAATTAAGTGAATTCTAAAGGGAAGCTCTTCAGTCTAGTGCAAAACCACCATGTGGGTTGGCTTAATTCCCATTCTCTTTGAATGAGAGAATAGGGAAGTCCTTCAATGGCAGTTTTTCATAACATAAGGGAGAGCAGTAGAGTATTTTAAAAGAACTTAAGGGTTTTGCAGCTTAAACATTCCACTATAGTAAATAGTATCTCAGTAAACTACTTTGCACTATGAAAGCTGAACCTATAGAAATTGGGTTGGGTTGATCTGACAGCCACCCATGGTCTATGATGAATGAGCTCATAACACATGCTTCTTGCTCCTGCAATTATCACTTTCTGTTAAGAAATTCTTTTTTTTTTTAAGAAATTCTAATTGTAGACTCTCTGTAGTGCAATTTGGAAGGGAGGGAGAGGAAATAGCCACAAATTATATATTCTACATCAAATAGGCATTTTAATTTCCTTCTTCCTCTCCTCAAACATATCACCAACATTTTCCCCAGCTTAGACTCCTAAAACAAAATGTGAAAAACCCTAAAAGGAAGTACCTGGAATAAAGGAAAAAGTTGAATGAAGGGAAATTTAAGGATTTTGCTAGTAAGATCTCTTTATAGTCAATATAGTTTTCTTATTCATTAATTTAGTTAGTAGATGGGCAGCAATGGTGATTCTCTTCCTCCCTCCCTCATTCATTAATTCATTTCATCCCCAACAGTATTTATTTATTCAGTAGTTATTTATGACCCAAACACTGTGTTTAGGTGCTGGGGATTCAGCAATGAACAAAAGAGACCCAAATCCCTGCCCACATGGGGCTTACATTCTCTGACACTTGCAAGTTTGAATGTAATTTTTTAACAATTTACTCATCAAAATGAAATTCTTGCACCAAGACTTTGAGTATTCCAAAGTTCACTGTAATGGGATTTTATCTGAGAAATTCCCTAAAGTTATTGTCAAATATTGGGCAGCTGTAAGATGTGAAGAGTGTGTCTCATGCTGATTGATGCCCAGTAATGGGCAAGTGTAATCATATCAGCAAAACCGCTCATTCTGTGGGATATGCACATTGTTTTAAGCCATGTGAGCTTTCACAAACTGCTATTTCTCTCTCTTTTTTTTAGTGGAATTCAGTGCGGTCTGTAGGTCGATGTCGAAGCAGGAGTTTAAGTCCCATCTGTCCCCGTAGCCGTATTGGTTTAAGCACGGTATATATCTAATATTTTTACGCAAAGCATCTTATGGTTGACACTCTTATCTCCAATAGCCACCTCTACAAGAGGGGATTATAAGTTTTTAGGTAGGAAGAGAACCTTAGCAATAACTCCAAACTAATTTTTACGCTACCTTGGGCTAAGGAATTTATCATTCTAGGAAGAAGGAAGTAGAGGTCATGTTTTTCTTAATTACTTCAAAGAATAATATACCTTACATGTTTTGTAGTTTTATTTTTGTTTTGGAATGAAAATGGGAAATAGATATAGTCTTCTGAACAGAGGATGGAGTGACCTAAACACAGGTCCTTGGTTTCTCTTCAACTTACTGCCTGAGTTTGGAGAAATTGCTCAAATGGTCTGGATTTCAATACTGTGTAAAGGGCATCGCAGGTATTAATTTTCCTCCACACTTCAAAGTAGGAAGATAAACATTGGTCTCCTTGTGTATTAGTACTTGGGAGGATTACTAATACTTCTGTCAAAAAAAAATAACAGCAAAAACATTTCTGAAAACCAAAAACATTATTACGATTCACTACCGTTGATTTATTCCACAAATATTATTTAGTCAATGCCTTTTGAATACGGGACTGGACCGAGACATCTGGACACCAGATCAGCTAATGATTTGGTGTTCCTTCAAATAAAAATCATTTGTTCAATATTGGTACAATCTTGTTTTAGGGAGAGGGGTGAAGGAGAACCACAGTTGGCAGGGCTCCACTTCTCTGAATCCATCTCTAGTAATGCAACTCTAGCTATAAACTTCTAAAACTCCCTCCGTTAAACAAAATAAAAAACAACGACCCCCACCGTCTGTTAATAAGGTCCACTTCTCTGAGTTTAGTGAGCATCTGTTACTCCAGGCTGCTCTTTACCATATATTCTTTCCTTTCCTGATGGATGCTAGATGTGCAGGGGAAACGCAAGCATGATGAAAACATGGTCTCTTCCCTGAATGGGTTTCAATACAGGAAGGTCAATATGATTTAAACAAAGTAACTGAGTGTGGTATATGCCACCATCCACACAGGAAGCATGAAGGACTAGAGCCATGAGAGGAGGTAGGGACTCTTTCTGGACTTGGTAGTGAGGAAGGGGTTCATGGGCAAGTTGGTACTTGATTTGGCTTTTAGAATGGATGGAATTTCAATGAGCGGGGAAATTAAGGAGGAATATCCAGAAAGGAAGTAGCCTCAGAATGGAAAAGTCATGTATCTGACACAGATCTTTTGCTCATAGGGATTTTAATATAACTGACTTATCCATATTCATGAATAAGTATTTATGGTGGGTAAAAGCAAAAGGATAGTGCATTTAGTGGACTGAAAAATAAAAAAAGAAATCCTGAGAATTTTATCCTGGAAGAATCTCAATCTCCGTATTCTAAGAGGACATGGCTTATCAAAGAGCAATATTAGACACCTAAAGCAGTCACAGACATGGCAAATTTTTCCGCTGGACTCTCACTGGAAGGCTTATTTATTGGTGGGCAGTGTCCCTCCAATAAAGCCCTCATCCATGTTTCACACCCCTTCTTTCTCTTTCCTGCTTTGTGCCTGAGGAGAACCAAATAATTTAAACTTTATTTTTATTTTTTAAAGATTTTATTTATTTATTAGAGAGAGAGAGAGAACATGAGAGGGGAGAGGTCAGAGGGAGAAGCAGACCCCCTGCCGAGCAGGGAGCCTGATGTGGGACTCGATCCCAGGACTCCAGGATCATGACCTGAATCAAAGGCAGTCGCTTAACCAACTGAGCCACCCAGGCGCCCCAATAATTTAAACTTTAGATGAGACTAAAATACATTCTTTTTTTTTTTTTTAAGTAGGCTCCACACCCAATGTGGAGCTTGAACTCATGAACCTGAGATCAATCGTTGCATGCTCTACTGACTGAGCCAGCCAGATGCCCCTAAAATATATTATTAACAGTGAAGCCACTGCCCACTTTCTGTCTCTTTCCACTGTCCTTGCCTTACAATGATTGGGTACAGCTGCAAAATAAAATACAAATACTCTTAGTTAGTCTGGTTTTTGGCTTATTTGAGGTCTCGATGCATCCAGAACAGCTTTCATCTTTGTTAGTGTCTATTTATCTAAAGTTTTGGAAAGCTCAGAGCAAGAACGTTGCTTGTAGTCAGTTATTTCTGAATCATAACAGGTGTGTAGGTATAGGCAGTAGATTTTGCTTAGTGCAAGCAAAGGTGAGATTTGGAAAATGATTCTTTTCTGGCTCCCCAGGGACCCTCCTTCATAGAACAGGGTTTTGGACACATGACATGATTCGTATAAAAATCTGATAGAGAGTATTTGATCATTTTAGCTTTAATTGGTTAATTGTACTACTACTAATAACTATTTTCTGGAAAACGTTGAATTTGATATGGCCACTGACCATCCAATCTCAAAGTCTTCAGCAACTATTAAAACACAAACTTAGGTCACTGAGGCCAGATTTTAATGAATGACATGATTTAAATCAAACTAAGGGCCCATTTACATCAGGACGTATAAGAGGAATCGCATTGCTCAACCTCAGAGATGACATCATAGTTCTAAAGTGCCTCTGAACAGCTATTTAGCTGGTTTTAGGAATAAAGCATCAAAGGGATTCATTCTTTGAGCTCCATCGACTGTGCCATTCACATTACTCCTTTGTATTTTCCAGATATCTCGAAGCCGGAGCCCTTCTCCAATAAGATGTGGATTGCCGAGTAAGTGGGGTGGTTTAGAAGGCTTTTCAGTGCTCTTTTTAGCCCTCAGCCCTGTTTAGCAAAATGAATGTTTCGCCTCTCAGGAAACATCTCTGACCTCCACCTCACACCTTCGTTTCTGGGCCCTCATGTTGATGGTGCCCAAGCGGGTCTCTTGGGTGACATGGGAGGAGCCTCTGAGCGAGAGGTTTTATCGATGTAAACCCAGATCCACCACTCCAGTTTCATTCAGGTCCTTCCAAAAGAAAGTCTAAGCAAGTGATCAAGAACTGTTTGTTTTTCTCCCTAGGGTTTTAAAGCCAGCAGACATGTCCCTTTGCTACAGTACATCTGCACCAGCCAACTTCCCCAGTTCCTGTCTCCTGTGCCTGCCTCAGAACTCACTTAAGATAATGTGAAAACGCAATTCTGTGTATCACTCCACACGGAGAGTTAAATGTTTTGGCTTAGCGTGTTTGTAACTTCAGATATATTTCATTTCATTTTATTTTATAGATACAAATTCCATTACTTTGATAAAAACGATCGCATAGGTGTTTAGGATTATATTCATTTGAAGCAAAGTCCCTCAGGGTTTTCATCCTCAAATACTAGGCTCTTTTATGGCAACTGTAGAAACTGAAGTGGAGCATCTTTACCATGTGGAGTTCAAAAGACAGAGTCAGTTTAGTTTACAGATGGACCATAAATGTTATAATTGCTGGTATTAGCTTAAAGCTTGGAAACAATATTGAGTGTTTTAATTTTCTTTTGTTTGGAAGACAGCCCTAATCCTCGGCTGGGGAACTTGTCCTATAGTAGTGACTTTGGGCTACACGTAGATGGCGTTGATTTCAGAGAATAGAGTTCACTGGCTTGCTTTTCTTTTCCTGCTTTGAGAATGCCCTCTTTGGTTTAGTTGGGAACCAGGGCTAAAGCTACTTAGCTGAGGGAATGTTCTTTTTTTTTTTTTTTTTAAAGATTTTATTTATTCATTTGACACAGAGAGAGAGATTACAAGTAGGCAGAGAGGCAGACAGAGAGAGAGAAGGAAGCAGGCTCCCTGCGGAGCAGAGAGCCCGATGCGGGCCTCGATCCCAGGACCCTGGGATCATGACCTGAGCTGAAGGCAGTGGCTTTAACCCACTGAGCCACCCAGGCGCCCTGAGGGAATGTTCTTGCTTCATCAATGCAGAGAAGTGATTTGGCTGGAAGCCAGCTTTGAGAGAAATGGTAATTACTTTGTGTTTATATTGTGGGAATGTTTCATACAGTTTTAATATACATGTTGCATAGAGAAGCGACCTGGGTATGTGCTGTATCTATTCCACCGAGTTGTTTGCAAATTCAGACTTCCTAAGAAGTGCATCTGACTAAAAATATCCAAACTCGGGGCTTAAAACTAAGGGTACCATTTATTGATTTTTAAACTGAGTGAATATACCTTGATTTCTTTACTGTGAAGGACTGTGGGAAAAGTTCAAGCTTAATGTAATAATGGAACATAGCTTTCCCAAGATAAGTAATGTTTTGTCTGCTCCCCACCCCCCACTTTAATGTGGTCTTAAACAGAAGCCTTACGAATGATTTCTTTCTCTCTGTGTGTTTTGGAGAGAAACTCTGAATTGACCACAGCTCAGTCTGCATAAACTCAGTACCCAAACTAGCACCTGATGCTTTTTAGGTAGAAAACAAAACAAAACAAAAACAAAATCTTCTCTGAACCATCTTGTCCCTTGTGCTGGTAGTTAAGATGAGGAGACACCTCCTCCAGCCCTGTCCCTTGGGTCTAATGGTCACCAACTTCATTCCGAAGTGTGAGATTAATTTTTCTCCCTCTGTGTGTTTTTATGTAGTCATCACATTGAGGCAAGGCAGCCTGCTGGAAGGAGGACTTGGTGTTTAGGTAGTTCCAGTTCTGACTTGGTCATCAGTTTGCTTTGTGGCCTTGAGTGTTACTCCACCTCTCTGAGTCTCAGTTTTATTTTAGAGTGTGTAGGTTGTGTGAGATTAGTTATTCTCTCAACCCTTGCAGATTCAGTGCCCGTTTATGACAAATGTTCTGATTATTCTGAAATAAAATTCAATGTTAATATGATCCAAATGCATAAGTGCTTTTAAACAATGAGTGTAGTATCCTAACTTTAATGCAAAGCAGAAAAAAGGAAAAGCAGTTTTTTTTTAATTTTATTTTTATTATTTGCCCAAGGGGTACAGGTCTGTGAATCATCA
>LNAC01000006.1:0-243667 GCA_002007465.1 Ailurus styani
GTCCGCCATCTTGGACGGGTTTTCATTTTGTATAGCTTCCATCTCCTGCCAGCCCAACACTGAGAACTTAAGGTGTTTGGGATCTTTAGCCCTTATATGCTCCTCCACGCATAGGTTAGTTATGGAAATTTTATCATTCTTCATACAGGACATGAAATCCTGATACTCTGGTTCTCACCAATTGGCATATCAAAGATTTCAAAGGTCTAGCACCCATTTAGCCTGGGGGTAAAAGCTACTCTACCCTACTAACCCTGTAATAATTCTGTAAATTCCCTACAAAGTTATAAAAAATGTGGTTATGATTTCCATGATCTAGTTGTTTCTCACCAAGTCATTAATTCATATTATACTTTCCACAACAAGGTCAGTTAGACTTCCTCTGGTCTGTCCTTTCAGTTGCTGCTCTTCTTTACCAGAATCCTATCTATCTTTTGACACTTCAAGTCTCACACCTCCAGGGGCATCTGATCATCTTGCCTCCCTCATTAACAGCTGCAAATTTCTTGGCAGGTGCTGTGCCACCCAACATTTCATAACACATTCGTATGTTATTGTGCTGAGCTCCTTGTTTGTTGTTTCTGTCATCCTGGCTAAATTATATGTTCCTTAAGGACAAAAATGATATCAGTAAATACCCAACAAATATATTTTTATTTACGCATTTCATGATCTGTGAGCTTTGCAACATGGGATCTTTACGTGTAAACAATACCAAGTTTCAGAATATAAGTCTCTACCTGAAAGTTGGAGAGAATTCCTGATTGGTGGTGCTCTGTTTACATTTATTAACACTGTTTAATTCTTGTTTAATATTCATGTAACACAATGATATTTTTGGCACACATTCTTGGACGTAATTGATTATCTACTTAATTTTATCTTTCTGAAACTGAATATGAGTGCTTACATGTTTTTTGATGTGGCGGTGAGTTTCATGTAAACAAGACAACCAATCATGAGAGGAAGTTACACAACACAGACAATTCAACACTCATTCAGTGCGGCAAAGTATTTTTATTATAAATGAGAAAAACCACACCTGCCATTATTTATACTTTACCTTTCCTTTGATCAGTTTCCGAGTTGCCTGTTGTAGAAGTAACACATTTGCCCTTGAAATTTCCATGAAAAATAACAAGGCTTGAACATTTCTTCCAAGTAAACAAAATGATTATTATTATTTTATTAATCGTACCCTCTATATAAAACACAATGTAAAATCATAAGATTTTAAGTTCTTTCTGGTTGTAATTTAGTTAAATTGGGAATTCTTATCAAGTTCCTCAGTGATTGATATGCTGAGCTGTCCCCAGGCATTTTAGGACACCGTGGTAGGTGGAGAGACTTAATGATTCCAGACGTATTTAATGTTTTGTTTCAAGAAAAGGTAAATATATTTCTTGAAATCTCCTTGAAATATTTTTTAAAGATTTTATGTATTTATTTATCAGAGAGAGACACAGTGAGAGAGGGAACATAAGCAGGGGGAGTGGGAGAGGGAGAAGCAGGCTTCCCGCAGAGCAGGGAGCCCAATGCAGGGCTCAATCCCAGGACCCTGAGATCATGACCTGAACTGAAGGCAGAAGCTTAACCACTGAGTCACCCATGTGCCCCTGAAATAATTTTCAATGGCAGTGGAAACGAACTCAATCATTTTCAAACTGCCTCTTGATGAATTCTTCTGTTTAATATCTACTAATACAAATCTCAAGATAATAGACATTCATATAATAAGCGAATTAAATTGAATAATGGTCATTTTGTTACTTCTAGATTTTTCTGTTACTCATATATTATCTTCAGAGCTTATTCTCTGAAAAATAATTTATATGAGCAACTATTACTAATAATCATACCAATAATAATGAGCACTTTTGAAATTCAAAAGGTTGTCTTTGTTTTATGAATTCTTAAAAGTCACAATGCAGTTTTCTTTTTTTTTTTTTTAAGCTTTTATTCATTTATTTGAGAGAGAGAGCACTAGAGAGAGTAGGGGTAAGTGGGAGAAGGAGAGCCTGGGAGCTGGAGTGGGGCTCAATCCCAGGATCTCGGGATCATGACCGAAGCAGAAGTCAGATGCTCAATCGACTGAGCCACCCAGGTGCCCCACCACAGTTTTCTGCTGACAGATGTTTAATGCACCTATTATCCTCATTGCACTTGCAAGTATTTGACCCTGGTTACTTGTTTATAAATTTCCACAATTATTCTGAAACTATCTCTTCCTTTATTTTGGTGTAAAGGGAGAGGGAGGGGCTTTAGGCTTTTTAACTCTGGGATCTGGAAAGTACTTGAAAGGATTGTCTTGTATAGAGCGAAACAGAAATTAAGGAACTAGAAAGAGAGGGCAGCAAAGAAAAATTCAAGAAGAGGGCAGGAAGTAGAAGACCACAGAGACAGATCAGATGGGAAGATGGAACTGACATCAAAAATGAAAGAAGGAGAAGCTGAAGGATTTATCACAAAATATTTTCTAATATTTTGAAACTCATAGTGGCGTGTAACTGACGTTTTTGACCATGGACTTGATGATTGAAAGACTACCTCCTCATAGTTTACCTCGCAATCTTTAATATTAAATTATCAGAGTGGCTCTTACTCTGAACACATAAAAAATTAAGCTATTGGGTAGATTCCAGAGTTTTAAACATCATCTTTCTACTTACAGTAGCTTATGAATGAAACACTTAACTCTCTCTCGAACATACTCCACTTGGTCTCGTGCTCATCAACATGGAAAACAAAAAAGAAAACCCAAAAATATCCCTATTAAATTCCCTGTTGATTTATCTACAGATAGATTATTCTGCAGCAGATGTTTTGCTTCTTACAAGTGCAATTCATTTTTTGATACAGTGTTGCAAGCTTCCGACACATTTTCCTGCCTCAATTGTGCCTTTGATTTTCCCCTCTCAGGATTTCTGTTGATTTCTGTTCTTCCTCAGATATCTCTAAACAAACACCTTTGACATTTTGCAAACACTCCTCTTCATCTACCCAGCCCTTGCCTGGAGGCATAAAATCTTTATCTACTTGCAGATCTGCCAATCGCTGCCCTCCACGGTGAGTGAGTCACGGAAATGAAGCTCCAATTTTATGTGAAGGGGCAGAGGGAGGGTTGGTGAGAAAAGCAGACTGAAGAATTTAAGGAGCAAACAGCAAACATCGAAGGCACGTCTGATCCTCTAGTGCCGCGTCCTGATCAATGGCACACGGTTCCCAGAGGCAAAGAGACACGAAGCCAGATTTTTCGGACACAAACTGTGATACTTCGGGCAAAACCATCACTGTTTCAATCATATATGATGATCTCGCAACAGAAGTTACAATGTCGTCTTTACTTAATGATGTCGAGTCAGATCATCATTTAAAGTCTATCACAGTTTCGTCTTCACTGGTTTCAATTCTGACGTATTTGAAGCCACTTGTGGAAGAGGGATGTATGCAATTTGATTTACCTTGACTGCCTGAGCGACTCATTTTGCTCGGCTTATAAATGACAGCGTGAATATAAGACTTCATTTTGATAATACGAAAATGTAAAAGTTTGGCCTAACAATCTGGAAGAACAAAATGAATCTTGACATGGGTCTAAAAATAAGACCATCTGTTTGCAGCAGGAAATAGTCATGATTTATGGTTCCGACATCACCGTGTGATATGTCGTTTCACTTTGTGGTAATTCACGGCATTTAATGTACTATATAAACCGACATAAACTGAGGCAATGCTCCCTCGAAATGCAATAAAAGGAACAAAAATGTAGAATATAAATGTTTGGTTTCCTGTGTGAAAGTTTTGGTTTTACGGGGAGATTCATGTGGGAAGAACAGAAAGATTCCAAACCAAAATTGCCCCCAGGCAGCTTTGAAGTTGTGCTGGTGTCCGCGCCCCACGCACACATGAAGTGCAGGACCCTGGAGGGAGTCCCAAGGCGGACCTCGTGTGCCGTCGCCCTACTGATGAATTTTTATTTACAGTTTTACGAGCATGTCTTTCCTGCAAAGTTCTAAAGCCCACCCAAATGCCCCTGAGTCACACACATTTATCTTATTTCTTTGGCTAATAATGCAACGTTGTATTTTTTTTTAAGTCTAGTAAATGATTTTACATGAAAATGTCCCTAATCCTAAAAAAGCGATCTCCCTTTGAATGCATTTCAGAACTCTTACAAAGCTCAAAATCAATATCATTTTATTCAGAACACATTAAAACTGGAAAGCTGTGCTATGCTATCATGAAACTGCATGGATACCTCCAGCAAAGAATTCACAATCCTGAACATTTCACCTGTATTCCCCAGAGTCGTATCCCTTACTCCTGCCGAGTATAGCCTTCTTGGTAGGGACAGCAGGAGAGCCTGGGTGAGGGCAGAGGTGAGGATTTTGCAAGAAGAGAGTCAAAGAATCTTAGGGCACAAACTTCCTATGCTTTCTACTGAAGAGTTGATGGGTACTTCCTGTAATGAACAATCAAGCTATTTCCCTGGGGGAAGAATTGCAGAAATAGTAAAGTCATGCATATATATAGGGTAAGTTTTTTGTTTTGTTTTTAAAGATCTTATTTATTTATTTGACAGAGAGAGAGAGGGAGCACAAGCAGGGGGAATGGCAGAGGGAAGGGGAGAAGCAGGCTCCCCGCTAAGCAGGGAGCCCCATGTGGGGCTTGATCCCAGGATTCTGGGATCATGATCTGAGCTGAAGGCAGTCGGTTAACTGACTGAGCCACCTAGGTACCCTATATAAGGTAAGTTTTGAGGGAAGTGGAGAGATCGAGAACTCGGAACTTAGCCATATAGATATAGATATAGATATAGATATAGATATAGATATAGGTATAGGTATAGGTATAGGTATAGGTATAGGTATAGGTATAGGTATAGGTATAGGTATAGGTATAGATATAGATATAGGAAAGAATGGTCTTGATTCTCAGACCCTTGCCCTGTATCTGCCAGAATTCATGAGCTCAGTCAGGCCCGTATTACAGGAACCATGTGAGCCCAGGGATAGAGGGGTGCTGAGCGCCAACTTGTTACATGCGCATGCATAGAAAACACCAACTACTTTAGTTACAATAACACCTCTAGAGGATTATCTAGAATTTCCTGAACTTTACACCCGTACAAAATCACACCGACACCTTGCCACCATCAGTCTCCATTTCACAGATGATAAAACCGAGGTGGAGAGAGACTAACTAGTTTAAAAGCCAACGGCTACCAAGTGGAAGTGTCGGAGTCTGAAATCATACCTGACGCATCTGAAGCCCATACTCTCCACTGCTCTACTTTTTCACCAGATCACCTAACTTCCGTGGAGTGTCTTTATGTAATACGTACAGTTTTCCCTATTTAGATAACCGTAAGATTTTTTTTTAAGATTTTATTTATTTATTTGACAGAGAGAGAAAGATTACAAGGAGGCAGAGAGGCAGGCAGAGAGACAGAGGAGGAAGCAGGCTCCCCGCTGAGCAGGGAGCCCGATGTGGGCCTCGATCCCAGGACCCTGAGACCATGACCTGAGCCGAAGGCAGAGGCTTAACCCACTGAGCCACCCAGGCGCCCCAAAACACCTTTTTTAACATACATTTTTTTCATGAGCTTTATTTGCATAAAACATTTCAAAACTAATATGTGAACCATTTATAATATTCCCCAATATACATTTATATCTGTGTATAGTTGTAATGTATGCTTCCTGTTTTCTAAAAATGCATATGTACACATATCGTTTATGGATACTTAGAGCGTAAGTTCCTTAAGGGACTTCTAACATGGCTTTGTTTTCTTTGATAGTTCTTTTTGGATCTATCTAGCTATCAGATTATTCTATAATACTAGCAGCATAATTATGAGTATTTTTTATCACAATCTTTATAAATATAAATGTGTTGAAACCAATTACTATTCCATGTTTTTCCTTGGTAGCGTTTCCGGCCTTGGATAAATGCTTAGCCATAAAAGAATTACAAGTTTTAACTTGGTAGGAAATTAGTGCACTTTTTCATTTTTATCTTATTATTTCTTTTCTTGACAGGAGCTTGCAATGCAAGTTCATTCAGACTACTATTTATTTCTTTTTCCTGAATGGAATTTAACATTCTCCTAAGGGAAAGGCAAAAATCGCAACTTTATTTTTCTTCCCATTTTCTTCCCCATTTACTCTCATAACGAAGTCTATGGTGATGATTTTATAGACATGTGCATTTTCTGAAAATTTTACATCAACATGTAAAAATTCTATTTGGAGTTTTGTAGGGTTTTTGGTGTTGGTTTCTACTTTTTTTTCCTTCAGATATTAGCTGTGGTTCTAAAATGACTATTCTTACTGAAGCCTAATGATATTGCCCTGATAGGCCACCAAATTATTTTTATGTGTCCGGAAGAGTTTCCCATCATTTAAACATATCTTTTTATGTTATTTTACTATTTCTATTTCCTTTAAATGCTGAAGAAGAGTATTTTCAAACCATTTTAAGAACAATCACATATTTTAAAGACATCCCAAACAATAAAGTGCTTAGGGCAACAGGGCCCTAAATTTGACATGAACATCTGTTTGGATTGTCACATGCACAGAACAGACTCATTCTGAGTATAATGCAAAACAGAAGAATAGCATCACTCCTCAAAAGAAAACGCATTCTGTCATATTGATAAATCTGTAGAGTATGCAGATTCTTACACTGGTGAGGTTAACCGTTAGGGGAACATTAAAAAGACAATATTTGGGAATGCTGGAATGTCAATTCCAAGGTCACTTGAAAAGTGCTGATTTCAGGCTAGACACGATACGATGGCACATTTAGAGATGAATTACTGAATAAAGGGATGCTGTCTTCACTGACATCGGAATGTAATGTGTTAGATTGTAAGGCTCAGTTATACATGTACCTGCTTAGCTTTGGCGTTTCTACAAATATTTTTAGGGCAGAGTGTTTTTAAAGTAGTTAACCGATGAGCAAGAGACTCTCTCAAATTTTGAAAACACACTGTTCATATCTGGATTAGGAAAACCTATGATTAGGCTTCCTGTGGCAGGAGACTGCTCTTCAAACTGACCGAGCCTATTTTGGTCCAGCAAAAATAAGGGACAATCAATCTCCTTGAGTTTCCTGGTTTTGAATACAAATCATTAAGAGTCAGGGGGAAGGATCATGATGGAGACTTGACCTTCTACCTCCAAAGAAGCACTGCAACTAAATGTTTAGAAGACGCAATTCACTCCCAGTGAAGTTGAAAGAGGATACATTCACAGGGTCAATTACAATTAGATAGCTCTGACATCTGATTCCGATTGTCTACATACTTTTTTTTTCTATTTCCAAACATTTTTCTATTTAAGAATGAAGCAACAGGAAAGTGCAAAAAATGGGATCGTATAGCTCAAATAATTATTTTAACTGAATTCAATTGCGGAACTACAATCTCAGCTCAAGTAATGGAACATGACCAGCACCCCAGAAGCCCCCTTGTGACCCTGATTCCCACCCATCTGTCACCACTTTCCAGGCTCCTATCTGCAGAGATTGAATCTGTCTTTCAAATCCAGATAAACAGGGTCATAAAGTAGGTAATCATTTGTGTTTGCATCTTTTCATCCATGTCATTTTATATAACAATAGTTCATTTACTTTCATGGCTTTGTAATCCCATTTTCTAAACAGTACACTTACTATTTATCTGCTCTACTCTTGATGGGCTTTAGAGTTTTTTATGTTAGTGTTTGGTTGTTACAAATAATGTTGCTAGGAATAGACTTTTGGCTTCCTTGTATATTGTATGTATGTTGCATGTATGTTGCATTTGCTGTGAAACTGCTCTGTCATGCTGTGCATATTCTCAGTATTAGCAGATATCTGCCCGCATTATTCTGAGTTGTTATTCCAATTGCACTTCCACGAGCAGTGAGAAGTTTTCCAGTGGCAACATATTTGATATTGCCAGGTTTTTAAAATTTTGCACTTGATCTTAGCCAAAAGGCCGGGAAGTGATGCCAGGTTTTTAAAATTTTGATATGCCTTCTAAGGCAAACACACATATACACATAATATTTTTCTAACTGAAAGTAAGTAGCAAAGTTGATACTCTTTATCACTACATATTTTAGTATGTTTCTGCTAAACACAAGGACATTCTCTTACAAAACCACATTTTTGACTATATAAAAATGGGGAACTAATATTAACACACACACTATTATTTTTCTAGGATTTTACCTGTTTCACATACATTTTCAAATTTATTTATAGTTTGCACATTATCATCTCATTATGTAGAATCTGTGATGATGTTTTGTTTTCTATTTCTGGTATTAGTTACTTATGCCTTCTTTCATATTAAAGAGCATTTTGAATATTTTTGACCCCTAATTTTAGACTTTCTCTCTAATAAAGGAAACCCCTTTGGTTTTCCATTTCGCTATGATTTTTTTTGTCACAAATAGATTTGAATTCATATAAACCATAAAATAAAATTTTTTCCTATTATAAAGTTTTTTATTTTATTTATTTATTTATTTATTTTTAAAGATTTTATTTATTTATTTCACAGCGGGAGAGAGATCACAAGGAAGCAGAGAGGCAGGCAGAGAGAGAGGGGAAGCAGGCTCCCTGCTGAGCAGAGAGCCCGATGCGGGCCTCGATCCCAGGACCCTGAGATCATGACCTGAGCCGAAAGCAGAGGCTTTAACCCACTGAGCCACCCAGGCGCCCTATAAAGTTTTTTAAATTGGCTTTTCTCTTCTATTTTCTTTGCGTTGATTTGTTGTTGTTTTTAACTTCTTGAAATTAATTGCTTTATACTGTATTGTTCTCAATTATGTGCATTACTTGTTATAAATTTTCTTTTCATGAAGTTTTCTTTGTGTATGTCAAGTTTTGAAATCTGAATGTTGGGAGAGGTTTCTTTTTTGGGTATTCTATTCTATTCTACTGATCTATTTTTGTGCCAGTGTCATAATATGTTGATTACTACAGCTTTGCAATTTAACTTGAAGTCTGGAACTGTGATGCCTCCAGCTTTGCTTTTTCTTTTCACAATTGCTTTGGCTATTCAGGGTCATCTATGGTTCCCGATAAATTTTAGGATTGTTGGTTCTAGTTCTGTGAAAAATGCTATTAGTATTTTGATAGGGATTGCATTAAATCTATAGATTGCTTTGGATACTATGGACATTTTAAGAATATTTGTTCTTTCAATCAATGAACATGGAAAGTCTTTTCATTTCTTTGTGTCATCTTCAATTTCTTTCATTAGTGTTTTATAGTTTTCATAGTAAAAGTCTTTCAACTCTTTGGTTAGGTTTACTCTTACGTATCTTATTATTTTTGGAGCAACCGCAAATAAGATTATTTTCCTCAATGGATATGGGATTCTAGGTTAATAGTTTTTTGTTGTGTTTTGTTTATATGTTTGAACTACATGGAAAATATAACTGCATTATTTTGTAGCTGGCATTGTTTGAGTTTTGGTTTTACTAATGTAACATGTCTTAATTTTATGAACATATTTAGAGTTTCATTATAATCCCAGCTTTTTAGCAGTTTTACTATGATTTACCATATATGTGTGTCTATGTGTATGTATATCTGCTTAGAGATTGTAATGCTTTTTTTTAAAGATTTTATTTATTTATTATTATTATTAGAGAGAGAGAGACAGCAAGAGAGGGAACATAAGCAGAGGGAGTGGGAGAGGAAGAAGCAGGCTTCCTACAGAGCAGGGATCCTGATGCGGGCTTGATCCCAGGACCCTAGGATCATGACCTGAGCCGAAGGCAGATGCTTAATGACTGAGCCACCCAGGCACCCCAAGATTTTAGTGCTTTTATCCTAATAACTTTCATTACTTCTGAAAGTTTCATATCATTGTTTTTGAAATATACTTTCTATTTTATTCTTTTTCTTGCACTTAAGAGCTCCAATGATAGGTATAATTAAGCTTTCTACCTGTAACCCTGTGTCTCTGAAATCTTTCTATAGCTCCATGTTTTAGTCTGTTCTTTTTGGGGGAGATATAGTCCTCAGATGTTCTCTCTAGTTTACTCATTCTCTCTTTGGTTGCTTCTACTCTACTGTTAAGTGTATTTATTATATATTCTTTTCTTTCCTTTTTTCTTTCTTTTCTTTCTTTCTTTCTTTTTTTTTTTTTTTTTCACTTTGTGTTGAGGTTGACTTTCAATAGATCTCAACAAGGGAGTTGCTTTGCTATGGTCTGAAACCCCTACCCAGTACCAGGTCATCTATGAATAGTTTAGCATATTTATTTCCAGTTGCACTTGTTTTATAATTCGGGTATATATTTTTCATGGTTCCTTTATATATATTTCCTATTCCTCTGTGGAAATTGTTAATTTTTAATTAATTTATTGAAAATATTAGATATAATTGTTTTAATTTATGTGTCATATGTCCATTATCTGCCTTTACTTTATTTTTTTCTCTTTAAAAAATTGTTTTTTCCTCTTTGCTTCTCTGGTAGAGTACACTGTTAATAAAAAAAACTAAGTAATAGTTTGGAATATAAGGAAATGTTTTATTTTTTTCTTTTGGAAAAATACTTTTTCATCTGTCAGGAGCTTAGAGACAAAGTCAGTTATTTTATTTCATTATTATTTTATTTCAAGCAATAGCATCTCAGTCATCAATGTAGCTGCTCACTCTCTTATTCCCCTTAACATGATAGTAGAGTTTTTTTGTGTGTGTGTTTTTTTTAATCCCAGACTAAATTTATGTTGCTTTGCCGGACTGCCTCGATTTTTGGTGTATCCTGAACTTAGATTTGTATCTTACAATACCTGAGGATGTCAAAACTCTATTTTTCTTCTCAAGATCTCTATAGTATCTTCCAGAATCACCAGGTTTCCCTCAAGGATTTCAACTCTCCAAATACAGTTCGGTTGTGTTGGATCTTGGAAGCTTCTCAAAATATTCCTACAGACTAAAAGAAAATTATTCAGTTTTTTCTTATTTTTCTCAATAAATTAATTTTTCTCAATTATCTGTTCTGCCATTTCCAGGAGTCGAATTTCATTCTGGAGTATCAAATGTGAAAGTATAAAATATAAAGAATAGTCTCTCTCTCTCTCTTTTTTTTTTTACCTTCAAAGGATAAACAGCTCTAATCTACCATTAGTCATGAGAATAAAAGTCCCATTTATCAGAAAGGGAGCAGCAACTAACATGAAGGCATCTTCTTACACACACAATCCTCAAAGGTATCCTTTCTTAGGTAGGCACTGAGGTAGCTTTGTTATTCTGCTGTCAAATCCAGCACATGTGTGAATTGTCCTAGCTGGCCTAACACTTAGCTGCAACAAAAATTTTAAGTATTAAGTACAGGAGAAGATAGCATCAACTTCAGTCATGACGACAAGCTGGCGAGACACTTTACTGGATCATTCTCATTTTACCTCAGGAATATTCCATGTGCTGTAGAGTCTTGACTATGGGTTACTGTCTTTTCTGGGGTTTAAAGTTTTACCAAGAGAAATAGAAATTCTATTTTGATATACAATTAAGTTGACCAGGTGAGTATTTATTCGCTTTTCCAAAAACATAATAACATTTAAAACTATTGACAACATTTCCTTGGTGGCCAAGGCAACATTCCAACACTAAGTTGAGAATGGGCTTTTAGATATTACACAAAGGGAAAATATTTTGATTCTTTACTCACAAAGAAGAATTTTATTAAGCATATGAAGAGAGGAACACCCATAAGTGCTGGTCATATAAGACTGCAGTCATAAGAATGCAAGATGAATCCACTGCTACAAATTAAAGATGTTCCTTCCGCAGTCTACACTACTGTCACTCAGTCGATTAACATCAAGTTATGCTCTGTGTGTGTGTGTGTCTGTGTGTGTTAAAGAAAGTACCAAAGAACGGGTGGAAAAAATTTAAGAATGGGCAAACTAATCATACACCTTTGAATTGGCATTTTGATATTTAGCTTCTTGACACTCAGATTGATTACACGATCCCTTTCAAAGCCATTCCCTAAATTTTGTTTGATTGAATGATATAATCTTACATGATTATTCAATTATGGTATTGTATTGTTGTTCTGAAAAAGGGCATAGATTTTACTCTTCCTCTTTCTACCAATATAAAGCTGAGACTTAGGCTATGAACAGTGCCGGGTGGCCCCTGTCGTGCAGGGTAACTGACCAGCTGCTAAGAAATTTCAACAATTGCCATAACACAGGAAGTTAACATATTTATCAGATACTTGAGATGAAAAAATGGTATTCATGGGGACTTTTTACCCTATGCCATCTGGTCCTGAGGTGCCTATTACATCTATTATTGACTCATTAAAGTCAATGAGGTGAATAACACAATTAAACTTGTTTACTTGTCATGTAACAGTCAGTTAACATTGAAATGTAACTTCCAGTTTCAATACCACTATGCAGCACAAACCCATTCCAACAACTCTAAGTGATACCCAAAATTAATCTCAGATTAATATCTCTCAAAATTATTGTGCAATTTAAAAGTACATGAATATCTGACGGTACTTTTTAACATGCAAATGCCATATAACAGTCACAATGAAGATTAGTCTTTATAATTAAAACAATAAAACAGAAATAAATGGCCAAGGGGGACCAAATACAGGATACATATTCCTGCACTCCCCTAATCAGTCAGCTGCAGATGGCTTGCACATTTGCAAATAGCTTGCAGAAAATATGGATCCATTTGTGTAGGGAAGGCAGCAAGAGGCAAAGCTATCAGAATTGAAAAGCTTATTTCTACAAAGCAGTTTAAGAATTCATTACTAGATAAGCTTTTAAATATGGACATACAGGGTTATGGCAAGATAAAAACATTATTCTTATTATTTTAATTTGCGCCCAATATTCCTTGATGAAAATAATGTAAAAATGATCTTTTGATTTAATATTGGACCTAAGAAAAACACTATAGCAAAAGGTTTAAGACTTTATAAATATTTATGTAGTTATGTAATAATAACACATTCCTCAAGTACTTGTGAGTTAACATTTGAAATAAAACAAAATGTGCATTTTTCATTTGTAAGTACTTCTGTATATAAAGAGACGTAACATCATTTGTTCATTATACATGTTGGAAATTCAGATAAATTAATGAAATGCCAGCTTCAAAACTAAGGCTTCCTTAGTTCAGAAATAGACATGGGCTTCTTTACTCATCATATAACCATGAATGTGTTTGATCAATAAAGGTTTAGAGAAGGAAAAAGATATAGGGACAGAAAGAGAGACGGGGGAGAGATTTTCAGCTACAACTGGGCATACTGTTTTCTGAAAAATCCTTAAAGTTAAAATAATTTTGGAATATTTTTTCACCTTTATCTGTATGCATACCCAGCAACTAATAAATACCACTCTTTGGGCTAAAAGAATTATTTATTCAGATTAGAAATTGAGTCCTCCTTTTCAATACAAAATTTCTACTAAGTAGATTTCATGTAAAATTTTTCAAATAATTTGTTTCTACATATGATATTAAATTATCTTTTTTTTAAAAGATTTTATTTAGTTATTTGACACAGAGAGAGAAAGATCACAAGTAGGCAGAGAGGCAGGCAGAGAGAGAGGGGGAAGCAGGCTCCCGGCTGAGCAGGGAGCCCGATGTGGGCCTCGATCCCAGGACCCTGAGATCATGACCTGAGCCGAAGGCAGAGGCTTCAACCCACTGAGCCACCGAGGCCTCCTAAATTATCTTTTAATAAAAGTAGACAAATGCAACGAGCTTACAAGCAATTGCTTATTCAAGTGACCACAGTATTTTAATCTCAAGAGCAAACAAACAGCATTGAGTTCTTTACTTTGACAGAAGAAATCCAGAAGCATTACTAATCATTAATCTTAAATAAATAGCACATTTAAAGATATAGTCTCTAAGGGTGCCTGGGTGGCTCAGTGGGTTAAACCTCTGCCTTCAGCTCCCGTCATGATCTCAGGGTCCGCGGATCGAGCCCCGCATCGGACTCTCTGCTCAGCAGGGAGCCTGCTTCCCCTTCTCTCTCTGCCTGCCTCTCTGCCTACTTGTGATCTGATCTCTCTCTCTGTCAAATAAATAAATAAAATCTTAAAAAAAACCATAAAGTCTCCAAAGTCTACCTGCCTTGTCAATGGTTTTTGTTTTGTTTTGTTTTATTCGTTTGTTTGTTTTTAACCTAAGCAACTCAATTTCGATTCACACTGTAAATTCTATTTGGAAAGAGAAAGTGACCAAAATCATCCAGCCATTCAATCTCAACTCACTACAACATCATGACTAGAAGTTCATGCTCTTCATGGTACAGAAGTAAGATAAAAAACCAGTGAATGCAAATAAATATCCATTGCATAAGTATGCTGTGGAGTGATGAAAAATCTACACTTGAGCAATTAAATAATTGAAAATGGTTGTTGCAATGAAATCCTCCTAATATATTTTAGGAACTTAGCAGTTTCAAAACAATGGATTTGCTTCTTCATTCTAATCTAGACGAAGATATTTGCTGGGTTATGACAACTAAAACTAATAGGCTTTGAAATCCCATGTATTTCTATAATCATAGGTCTTACCAAATTTTATATATATATATATTTTAAAAGAACCTAACTTTTTAGGGTCGTAATAATTACTACATAGTAATAGTAATTATTAGTAGATCACAGTAATTATTTTAGAATGTTGTGATGTATCGATTGGTATTCAGAGTGTAAGGTTTCCATGTAGTCTGGAGAAAGAATTGTGATGTTTTCTAGTCATACATAGATAAGGGCAAAGGTTAACTGGTGTACGTGTTGAACTTATTGACAATTTTCAAGCAGCAAAAGTCTTTTCCATTAAAGAAAGTGTCTCCAACAACACTTCAAAGAAAACATTACATAAAAATTAGATTGACTTCAATTTGGGTCAACCTCATGACTATCTAATCCATTTGAACATGCAATGTAGGCTTTAATCACCTAAAGAAAAACAAAACTCCATTTGCTTTTTTATAAATGGAATTTAAACTATGTAAAAATATACACTCTCAAAAGTGCCATAAATTCTGGATGCTATTCAACAGGAAGAGACTTGAGGACACAATCCAGAAAAGTATTCTTATATCACATGGTGCTCTCCATACATGGTCTACATAGGAAAAATAATTGTATAAAGCCAGGCTATTAATGGTCAGATCAGGTAACCTTAAAAAGGAAAATTGATCTTCAGATGGACACTTGGGATGGAATGATAGCAGCCAAACCATATGGACCAGAGTAAGTAAATACAGGAGTAGGTATTTCATTTTGGAAAAAATGGAGAAAGGAAGAAAATTTGAGAAGATGAAGAGTCGCTTAATGCATCTTTAAAATACATTTAATCAAGAACAAAACTGACCTAACCATTAAAAAAAACACAGGCTGAAAGAAACCTCTAACTTTTAAAATACAGCATTTTAATGCTAAACTATTTTTTCCTTTTGTAATACTAGCACTAATTTTACCTACTTTGAATATAACTCAGTGGAAAAAGCATTTTTATGGAACCAGTGATATATAAAATGCATGGTAATTTTTTTTACACCTCGTGTAAAAAATAAATTTACATCTCATGTGGAAAATAAATGTAAAATGATTACTGAGCACTTTTCGAATAAAATACAATAAAATGCTTAATAATGTTGAGTAAGTAGTAACGGATTCAAAGCTGGAAACATAAAACTAGACAAGTCACAGCATCCACAGTAATGGAAATTAATACTTTCAGATCTTTTCATTAGGATGAGAAGGTCTAAAGCCCACGAGCGCCGTAAAACGTGTACCGATTGCTCATGCTTTATGGGCTCATCAAAAGCTTAATCACTTTCACATACGGCGAGCATGTTGCCAGCACCTTGTTTGTCCCTCTACCTGGGAGAGAGAGCTTGTTTGGACAAGTTTAGAACACAACTAAAGTGAACTCCCCAGTATTTTAGTTTATTAGGGGAAAGGCAACACTTCCTGGTTTGTTTGGTTTTTTTTAATTGTTTTTAAAAAACGTAAACACTTTAAAGGATTATCAGAAAGTCTCAATAGTCTTCATGGATATCAAATCCCCCTAAAAGACTGGTGTTTTGATGATTTCAGTGTAAATGAATCAAAAACATATGGATTATATTTCTGTTCAAGTACACAAGGTTGTAAAAATCAAGGGCAAAGTAGTTCCAAAAGGGGCATTTGGAGCTTTGACTTCAAGGGTTTGAAAGCAGTTCAAGATGTCCAATGAAATCAACCTGCAGACAGAACACACCATTCAGTCTGTATTTTGTTGCAGGACAAGGATGGTTTCTACTGACAGGATAGAATTTTAGAGAGTCTAACATGTCTTGATGAAATCAGATCGACAGTGATTTAAAGATAGTGTGAAAATTAATAGACATGATATAAAGAATGTATCTATGGCTTGCCACAAAAAGACCAATTTTAATTCATCATCTTGAAATCAAGTTAGGAAGTAGTTAAGTATGGTTTAATTGGAACCTCCTTACTAACTATATTTCAGATTATTTTACGGACACCTCACCTTGAAAGCAACTCTCCTTGAGAAGCCTCAAATATAAAAAAAGAAATAGACTGTTCTACCTTTGGCTAAAGGAATCAAGAATGAAATCCACTTACCCCCTGCTCCCTCCTTTTTATTATACCTTTTTTGAGATATAATTCATATACCATGCAATTCACCCATTTTGTGTAAAATTCTAATGGCCCTTAGTGTATTCACAGTCTTGTGAAACTATCACCACAATCAATTCTAGAATATTTTCATTACCCTAAAAAGAACCCCCATTCTCATCAGCGGTCCCATTTACACAAACCACTCCCACATCAGCCCTCAGCCCCAAGCAAATACCAATCTGTTTCTTGTCTCTATGGGTTTGCAATTTTGGACATTTCAAATCAATGAAATCATACAATACGTGATGTTTTGTGACTGACTTCTTTCCGTTAGGATAATTTTTTCAAGGTTCCTCCATGTTCCAGCACATGTCAGTACTTTTTTGAATTGCTACATATGTCGTTGCACTGAAATACCACATTAATTGATCTCATCAGCTGATGAACATTTGGGTCATTTGTACTTTTTGGCTGTTGTGGATAATGCTGTTATAAACATCCATTCACACGTTTCTGTGCTGAAATAAGTTTTCATTCCTCTTCGGAACAAACCTACAAGTGAAATTTCTGAATCACATGATAACTCTATAATTAAACTTCTTGAGGAAGTACTGACTGTATTCCAAAACAGCTGTACCATTTTACTTTCCCACTAACCATGTGGGAGGGATCTAATTTCTCACTTCCTCACCAATACTTACCTTTTTAATGTTAGCCATCCTAGTACATGCAATGAAGTACCTCTTTGTGGTTTTGACTTACATTTCTCTTGGCTACAAGACAGATTCGTCCCGGGGCTCTAGATATTTATGTTCTAGTGGAGTAAGCTCGATAGATACAGACAAAAGATAGTAAATAAAACATAATTTCAGACAGTCAGTGGGACAGTGAAAAACATGTGAAATACAATCATGTCAAGTGTGACCAGAATGAAGGAGACTTTTTAGAGACCTGGAGGAGGGGGCCTCTTGGTTAAGCCCCTCTTGATTTGAGTTACTTAAGTAAGGAGGATGAAAGAAAGCCTTATGATGTACTTGGCAGAGTTATTGATTCAGGGAAAGAGGCTAGCAAGTGCAAAGTCCCTGTGGCAGAAATGAATCTGGCACTTTCTAGGAACCTAAAGCAGCCTAAAGTAACCGAGAGGAGGAAAGTGAGAGAGGAGGTGTATGATGTGTGACTAAATGAGGAATTCATGTAAAATGCTTAGAACACTGCCTAACACATATCAAAAGCTTAATAAATTCTAGTTATTATTGTTATTATTTCACTACTCTTATATGTGTGAGTCAGGACGTATGAAGATAAGATTTATTGAAAGAGAGATACAATTATTGTGGATAAAATATTCTGTAGCTTTATTATCACTTTTGAAATTATTAATTTAATAATTTAAATTAATAATTAAACTGGGTGGCACAGTTGCTTAAGCGTCCAGGTCTTGGTTTGGTTCAGGTCCTAATATCAGGGTAGTGAGATCGAGCCCTGTATCAGGCTCCCCCTTCAGCATAGAGTCTGCTTGAAGTTTGCTCTCCCTCTCTCTCTTCCTCTGTCTCTCCCACTCATTCATGCATTCTCTGTCTCCAAAATAGAAAAATGAATAAATAAACATTTTTTGAAATTATTAATTTATTCTTGGATCAGGTGATGTAATGGAAAGACCAAAGGTTTGGAAACCCTGTTTTAAAATCTCAAGTCTACCACTTTTATCACAAATATGCAGAGAGTGGGATTGAGGAGAAAGTTTGAATGTCGAGCTATTCTATTTTGTTTCAACATGGCCAGTCAGGGCATTTCCATTTCTGTCCACCAACAAGCCCCCAGACATGCAGGGTACCACCCTGTTCTGTGTACTTTCCACTGTCCTGGATTTGAGAGGGAGGCTGCCCACGCTGTGAGGCTCAAGTGAATGTTGAGTAAGGTCATGTGAGGTAGGAGAGAAGAGTGCTCTTCCTGCAGGATGGCGACTGACTGGCAAGGTGACTGCTGTTTACATTCATCCCCAGAGTGGGATTACAGTGATGGGCAGGTCATAGGTTTCTGCTCGACACGGACAAATAACAATTCTCACTTGAATTCCAACTAGTTACTTCCAGATACTTACCTGGCATTTATCATGACTTCTGGCCCCGATGGCTCATACTCTTTGCCCAGACCTGGCCTTCTTCTTCTCATGGCCTCACTCTCTCCCCTGCTTACCCACCTCCATCTATGGAATGTTAAAAGAAAAACAAGGAATAATGTGGAGCATGTATCTGTCTAAAGCTTTTCCAACTTATACTCAGACCTGGAATTACTAACTTAGATAGAAAGAATGCATTGGTGCCTCTCTTGTTCCACCTGCCTGGCCAGTCATTAGGCATCAGTCCATGGAGGTGATATTAGGAGAGGTGTCACAGTGCTTATTACTTTGATGGTACATCATGCCACCAGTTCACTTTTGTAATTCCTTCAGCTATGAGATGAGAAGGATAGCACTCTCCTTCAAAGGACTGTGGTCATCAAATGTGCATACTATAAACTATTCTATTATGCAAGTTTTGATGCCTAAACCTCCGTCATTCCTTTAAGATAACGGATGCTATGTTTATCCCATATTTTTATTTGTGTTTTCGTTTTATGTAGAGGAGTGCTGAGATTCCATTTTAGGGCAACTTCCCTTCACCTACATGCCCTTGTGGGTGATGGCTACGGCCAGATGCTGAGTCTTCCTGCCTGCCCTCCACCTCTTTCAGACCCGTCAGCTCCTTTGTTCTTTCTCAAGCATCACCTCCCCTCAGCGCTTTGTACTTTCCGTTCCCTCTTCATGGAGGTTCTTTCAACTTTTGACCCCTTGGCTTGCTCTCCCATTGCCTACTGGTCTTGCCTCGACCTGGGAATGCCCTACATCCAGTAAATGTTTTCTTTTTCTTAATATCACTTCATACCATCTGACAGAATATGGATTTGTTTCTCTCAGCTACAGAGAAAGCTCGTGAAGGTAAGAAGTTTTCTTTTTTCTTTTCTTTCTTTCTTTCTTTCTTTCTTTCTTTCTTTCTTTCTTCTTCTTCTTTTTTTTTTTTTTACTGTCTTGCCTCGCCAGTTACAAAAGTGCATAATATAATACAGACGTTCAATGAATATTGGGTTAGAATTTGTCCTGAAGTCCTTCATTTATTATCAAAGAGCATTTGGAGATAAAGCAGAGATACAAATTAAGGCAGAGAGAGCTAAAGAAATTGGCCTGAATTTATGCACCATTTTTAAAAGATCAGAGTTGAATTTAGAGAAACACAGCAAGTGTAAAACCAAATTAAGGCATTTAGATTAGTAATTGAAAAAATATTGATAAGAAAGGAAGGACATGGAATTAAACATTTATTTTGGATAAACCCTAATATAATGTAGGTCATTTCCAAAGCACATGAAAGTCATGTAACTTCATTTCGTTTATTTCATTTTATTTTATTTATTTGACAGAGAGAGAGAGATCACACAGAGAGGCAGGCAGAGAGAGAGGAGGAAGCAGGTTCCCCACTGAGCAGAGAGCCCGATGCGGGGCTCCATCCCAGGACCCTGAGATTGTGACCTGAGCCGAAGGCAGAGGCTTTAACCCACTGAGCCACCCAGGTGCCCCTATAACTTCATTTTCTGACAATGTTTGAATGATCCTCGTGGCATTCTGCATTCCCTACCCAGATGACTGCAGTAGTCTCTCTAGAGTCAGAGCTTTCTACCTGACTGCTATGTGTCTCTGATCAGAGTTCTCTTTCTCCTATTTTACTCCCTGAAGAAGTAGCCCAGGAGGGGTAGTACTTGCAGAGTAGAAATTGGCTAAAAATTGTGGCACCATATAAACAGTGCTATTATTTTTTTTCCTTTGGTAGGCAACTGAAGGTGTTATAAGTTAATGAAAATCATTTTTATTTAAGGTGAGCTACATCACTTAGCTGTCTCATGAAAGACAGACAAATGTATTGATAAAAATGTCTTCAAAATAACAGGTTGGAGCAACTCTTCTCTCTGCATTATACAAGAGGAAAAAGGAAGTAGACTGGGAGATTTAGTCTGGTTACAGTTTCTGACCCAGAAGAGGAATGAAGGGCCTTGATGACATTCTCAGTTCAGGCCAGTTGATCCAAGAAGTAATGGCAGCTTCCATGTTCAGCTCAGGATTTTCAGATGATAAGAAATACCCACCCTGAGGAAGAGAAATGAAAACAACACCAGTTTTCTTGAATTTTAGTTGGCTTTACATTTGAGAGGACATAGAGGTCATGGAGAACCCAGTTTTTGTCTCTTCACGTTGATGAGGAAATAGAAGGCAAGCTGAGGACAAAGCAGAAGCTGATACCCCACAATCTCCCCAATGGGATATATGTGACATTCCTCAGGCATTCCTGTCTGTCCTTAACCTAAGGAAAGGAAAAATAAATAGTTAGTTTATAGAGATCACAATTCTGCAAGACATGGGTCTCCCTCAGTTTACAAATGTCTTAGCATTCTACAAGAAGAAAACATTTCTATCAATAACCTAGCTTCCAGAAAGAAATGTAGATACAATTAAATGGGGCACCCGAGTGGCTCAGTTGCTTGAGCGACTACCTTCAGCTCAGGTCATGATCCTGGAGTCACAGGATTGAGTCCTGCCTCAGACTCCCTGCTCAGCAGGGGGTCTGCTTCTTCCTCTGATCTTCCCCCTCTCGTGCTAGCTCTCTCTCATTCTCTCTCTCTCAAATAAATAAATAAAATCTTAAAAAAAAATGTCCTTATTACCTGCAGCCCACTGACAAATACTTGAAGCTGAAGTGGGCAGAGTGTAAAGTTCCAGGAAGCTCCCAACTATCTTCATGTTAATGCCTTGCTAGAGGGAAAAACAACCTTAGCTTGACAATGGCAAGGCATCTGGTATCCTGTGAGTCTTCTTTAACATATGAAAATCCTTTTGAAACCTCCCTTTTCCTCACCTCCCCCAACTCCACAGTATATAGACACCACCCCTCACAACCCAGGTACAGGAGCTCTTCCTGCCACGGGTCCTGTCCCTGTGCTTTAATAAACTGCCATTTTGCACCAAGGACATCTCAAGAATTCTTTCTTGGTCATCAGCTGTGGACCGCACTCCACCGAACCTCACCATTTTCCAAAACCACATCGTGTCCTACCACTGCATTTCATTAAGATAAAAAAATCAGAATGGCGTTGTCACCCCCCACCCCAAAAAAAGCAAAAGCAAAACTAAACTAAAACAACAGAGAGAAGGGAGAAGTAGTCTTCACTGGCTGAACAATAATACTCTAATTGCCTTTTTCAAATTGTTGATTTATTCGAGTAATAGACTCCTAAGAAAATTAGCAGACTCTCTTACTACTCCAAAACTGGTCCTTGGTTGGACCACAGTCATCAGTTCTTGCCTGGAGTTCTTGCCCGGAGAAATGAAAAATCTCAGCCTACCTCAGACCTTACAGAAGCAGATTCTACAATTCTAATAAGATCACCAGGTGATTTTTTTTCTTAATTTTATTTTTATTAACATATAATGTATTATTTGCCCCAGGGGTACAGGCCTGTGAATCATCAGGCTTACACATTTCACAGCACTCACCATAGCACAAGCCCTCCCAAATGTCCGTAACCAGCCACCCTATCCCTACCCTCCCACCCCCCAGTAACCCTCTGTTTGTTTCCTGAGATTAAGAGTCTCCTATGGTCTGTCTCCCTCCCTATCCCATCTTGTTTCATTATTTTTCCCTCCCTAACCCTCATGACCTCCTACCCTGCCTCTCAAATTCCTCATATCAGAGAGATTATATGATAATTGTCTTTCTCTGATTGACTTATTTCACTTAGCATGTTACCCTCTAGTTCCATCCACGTCATTGCAAATGGGAAGTTTTCATTTCTTTTGATGGATGCATAGCATTCTGTTGTATATATAGACCACATCTTCTTTATCCATTCATCTGTTGATGGACATCGAGGTTCTCTCCATGGTTTGGCTATTGTGGATATTGCTGCTGTAAACGTTTGTGTGCACATGCTTCTTTGGATCACTACATTCGTATCTTTAAGGTAAATACCCAGTAGGGCGATTGCTGGGTCATAGGGTAGCTCTATTCTCAACTTTTTGAGGAACCTCCATACTGTTTTCCAGAGTGACTGCACCAGCTTGCATTCCCACCAACAGTGTAGGAGGGTTCGCTTTTCTCTGCATCCTCATCAACATCTGTCGTTTCCTGACTTGTTGATTTTAGTCCTTCTGACTGGTGTGAGGTGGTATCTCACTGTAATTTTGATTTGTATTTCCTGATGCTGAGTGATGTTGAGCACTTTTTCATGTGTCTATGGCCATTTGGGTGTCTTCTTTGCTGAAATGTCTATTCATGTCTTCTGACCATTTCTTGATTGGATTATTGGTTCTTTTGGGTGTTGAGTTCGATAAGTTCTTTATAGATTTTGGATACTAGCCCTTTGTCTGATATGTCATTTGCGAATATCTTCTCCCATTCTGTCAGTTGTCTTTTGGTTTTGTTGACCGTTTCCTTTGTGGTGCAAAAGCTTTTTTTTTTTTTTTTTAAAGGTTTATTTATTTATTTGATAGAGAGAGAGATTAAAAGTAGGCAGAGAGGCAGGCAGAGAGAGAGGAGGAAGCAGGCTCCCCACTGAGCAGGGAGGCCAATGCGGGGCTCAAACCCAGGACCCTGAGATCATGACCTGAGCCGAAGGCAGAGGCTTTAACCCACTGAGCCACCAAGCACCCCAGTGCAAAAGTTTTTGATCTTGATGAAGTCCCAATAGTTCATTGATGCCCTCACTTCCCTTGCATTTGGTGATGTTTCTAGGAAGAAGTTGCTGCAGCTGAGGTGGAAAAGGTTGCTGCCTGTGTTCTACTCAAGGATTTTGCTGGATTCCTGTCTCACATTGAGGTCTTTCATCCATCTAGAGTCTATTTGAGAAGGGCTTGGTTAAACTCTGTGTTCCTTATTCAAATGCATTCAGGGAGAAGGCAGGGAGTATAAACAGTAAAGTGCAGCTTGGTATGAGGTAAGATGAGTGGCCTGAGCTGAGACAAAGACAGTGAGGGCATGGTCCTCAAGAAATGTCAGTTTATTGTGAGGGAAAAGATCATACCCTATCTGGGAAAGAAAAAAAAAATCTTCTGACCATATTTTCCAGTTCTTGGTTAAAACTGTGTGATTTAGCATGAGTTACAAGAAAACGCCATTTTTAGGTAGATCAACACCAAAATGAAGTCAACCTTAATGACCTCGACTGGCACTGGAGGACAAGATATCTGGGAGCAGGGCGCCTGGGTGGCTCAGTGGGTTAAAGCCTCTGCCTTCGGCTCAGGTCATGGTCTCAGGGTCCTGGGATCGAGCCCCGCATCGGGCTCCCTGCTCAGCGGGGAGCCTGCTTCCCCCCCTCTCTCTCTGCCTGCCTCTCTGCCTCCTTGTGATCTCTCTCCCGCTGTGAAATAAATAAATAAATAATCTTATATATAAAAAAAAGATATCTGGGAGCAGGGCGCATTTTAAGACAGTGCTTTGGAACTTGAAAGATCAGTAGGAGCAACAGGTCTCCAGAATTAATAAGGGAGAAGAGCGTGGAAAGAGACAGTTGAAACAAAACTTTGCAACTCTGCTTTCTAATCCAAAGAGGAACCAGACACCCCTGAAAGAGAATAAGGAATGTGTGCAAGTGGCCTTTGTTTGGAAGTGGATGAAACCAAGAGCTTCCACACCAGCCCTGCATTATCCCAAGAGTGCCTCGTGCTGGCATCCACAGTGGCCATCGTCAATTCTCCTGTTAGATTAACTGGCTGAACGGATGCCGCGTACCTTTGATCACATTACTCTGCAGGCTATATCCTCCTAACTCTATTTCCACAATTTATTTTTGACCTGTGAAAGGTTACATGTCAAAAGTCATCTTTTCCTTATGCTGTAACTTTGCTGTCATCGCCATTACTACTTTTATGTATGTCTATATTTCTTTCATTTTAAATCCACTTCCCACCGTTTTTTAAAGAGTTTATTTATTTATTTATTTGACAGAGAGAGAGAGACACAGTGAGAGAGGGAACACAAGCAGGGGGAGTGGGAGAGGGAGAAGCAGGCTTCCCGCCGAGCAGGCAGCCCGATGCAGGGGTTTGATCCCGGAACCCCGGGATCATGACCTGAGCCAAAAGCAGATGCTTAATGACTGAGCCGCCCAGGCGCCCATCCACAGATTGCTTCAAGTCTCATTTGCATGGCCTACATGTTTGCTCTGCTAATGCAAGTTCTGTATGTGACGATGTGATTCTGTTGAGAGGGTTTCATAGGTGATATATCCTGCTTCACTCTGCACACCCTATATTTTCCCAGTGTTATGGTGTGGTGTGCTGATTTTCCCCTATACCCCTCAGCTCCTACAGGTAAGATTGCTTCTAGTTCCTCAACTGTTTGCTTGGTCTTTATAGACTAGTGGCTATTTATCCTGCCTGTCCCCTAAACTCAAATTCTCGGTCTGACTTATTAAGAATGAATCTAGACTCTTATTACAGTAACTGAAGTCTCTCATCCTATATTAACATTTGGAGATAGATAGTTCTTTGTTGTGGAGTGGGGGGTTGTACTGTGAATCCCTGTTCAGCAGAATCCCCAACACTATCTTCTAGATGACAGTAGTATCCAGTCTGTGGCAAAAAAAAGAAAGAAAGAAAGAAAGAAAAAAAGTCTCCATATATGGCCATATGTTCTGTGGTCACAAAACCACTCCTACTTGAGAACCACTTGTCTACTAAAATTTGTCTCCTAAAGTCACTACTCACCAGAAACAAGAGCCCATTTTTAATTTTTTCCTTTACTGCAGGCAAGAGGAAGCTGCTGGAATCTCTCTTCTTCTTAATTCTCCTAACACTCCTCTGACTCTTTCTGTGTCCCTTCCCTTGTCTGGGTCTCATACTGCACTCCCTGAGTTCTCCTTTCTTCTCTCCCTACTTGCTATGATTGCCTCATGATAACAATTGCCCCTATGGCTTCCATTATGCCCCTTTGACATTCCGATGTTTGCCAGGCCTCCATTTCTAATCCCTGCACCTGCCCTGAGTTCTAGGCCTTCTGGACATCAATCCTAGGGGTACTGCCAGCATGAACGTTCAGTTTGTGCATTCCTACCTTCCCCAACATACTTGGTGTCCATCATGGATCTTTGTCACTTCCTGTCCCCATCACCCACCAAGTCACCCTACAATCTCAAATTGAATTTATTAGCAAATCCAGTTATTACAAACATATATACTCTAAATCTCATATCTTCAGTCTATTACCATGATACTTACCTATAGCTAAAGAAACACCATGACTTCCTCAACTGTTGTCTGCACTATTGCTTCAACCTCATAAAGGGTCTTCTGGTCTAGACTTTGGTCCACCATACAAATTGCTGGCAAATTTACTCCCCAAAGAGATAAATCTGAACATGTCATCCCATTGATTAAAAGACCTCTGCTACCACATATTGATTTTTTAATATAATTCACATACCTTAATATTGCATTTAAAAACCTTCATGATCTCATCCCATACCTCTCTTTTGTCATCTTCCTTGGCATCCACGATGCACCAAGTGGCCATCTCCTTATTTGAGGGCACTGATGGTTTTGCTCTTCCCTCATCCCAAGTGGCCTGCCCCACTTCCTGGTTGACAATCTCTTGTCAATCCTTGCTGAAGAAGCTCTACTACCCCTTTCTGAAAGGGACTACAAGACACAGGCAGAATTAGAAATCCTAATGCTACTACCATTCATCACAGTGTACAGCAAGTGTTTCTTTAGAGGTTCATTTTCTTCTAAGGAGCCATCAGATCATATGACTTCTTATCCACGGGAATTAAAATTGAAGTTCTAGAGAGATCTTTCCCTTGGGATATGGTCTCTGCTGTTACAAGCGCTTCTTTGGTGGCAGAGCCTAAGTCTAGAAAGCTATACTGCATTTTCCCTCACTGATGTCACTTTCTGTTGAAGGAACAGAATCATGTGTAGATCCTGTTGATGCCTAGAACGATGATTATTTGTTTAAAAAAATCTAAATAACTTAAATGAAAGGATTCAGTTGATTCAACTGTACATTTTACAATAAAATGAAGAAATGAGAGCAAAGTTAGCAATATGTACATATATTAAGGCACATGTATGTTCGTGTGTGTGTACTGGGTGTGGAAAGAGAGAGGGAGACAGAGAGAAAAAAAGAGGAAAAATGAGAGAGATCATGAGAGACAAAAAGATTGTCTAAGATGAATTATTAAAGTAGGTGCATTTTTAAAAACAATTTTTCTTGGTCTTTTATTATCCAAAGCATGGAAACATTAGAAAATTTCACTACAATTATAAGAGAATATTTTACATGTAAATGAAATGGAAACTTTCATAGAGCAAACTTTCATAGAGCAATATAAGCATATTGTTATATAACAGATTTCATATTTTAATCAAATTAACTGCTAATAAATTTCATATCTCTTAGAAATAGGAATGCAGAAATATATTTTGAAATGTAATAAAAAGAAAAAGTATGTTTGTATTGGATTTTACATTTTCAAATGCCAGAAGTCCTCATTAAAGATTTTACCAGCGGAATATTTTCTTTTGCATTTCATTTAAATGCAAACAACATTCTATAACCTGAGTCAATTAAATCCATCATCTCAGCAGTACCAAATTGTACTTCAGATTTCAATTTTACTCACATTCTGGGCTAGAGCCTTTGGCTCATGGCTCAAAACTGATGCAATCTTGAAAATGAAAGACCAACCCTTTATCCACTAATCTTCTTCAAAATATTGACTCTGTATCTATGAATGTTCATCATGCAAAGGGATAAATCTGTAAGGCTATTGTAATGGAGTTTGATCAGTGAACGTAGCCCCACTTGTTCACAAGGCTGAGCCTAATAACTGAGTAAATATGTTTAAATCCACTGTCAATGTGAAGCCATTTTAATAGAGAAAAGAGATTTTTTTTTAAAGATTTTATTTATTTATTTGTTAGAGACAGAGAGGGAGAGAGCACAAGCTGGCAGAGAGGCAGACAGAGGCAGAGAGAGAAGCCGGCTTCCCACTGAGCAAGGATCCCAATCTGGACTCCATCCCAGGACCCTGGGATCATTACATGAGCCGAAGGCAGCCGCTTAATGACTGAGCCACCTAGGCATCCCGAGAAAAGACATTTTTGCCCATTCTTCCTAATTGTTTGAGTTCAAGTGTTCCTGATCATTTACCACATTGACTTGTAAATGGGAAAAAAGACATTTGTTAGGGACTCCTTTTGGTACCTTTGATCAGAAAAACAACCAAGCAAAAAAAAAAAAAAAGTAAGAATCAACTGCAAATGCAAAAGAACTTATCTTTTCAAGAAAAGTCAAATTTTTTAAGACCGATGAACATGTCTGTGATCTTTAAGAGGTCTCCTGCTACCCCACATGGCATACGTAGTTACCTATGTCCATATGAGCATAACAGTACAACGCTCTTCGCCATCAAGAGCAAAATTTTAAAGCTTCTTTCCCATCTCCTATGTGGGAATTAAAATTGAAATTCCAGAGAGGTCCTTCCATTAGGACTTGGTCTCTGTTGTTACGAGCTCTTCTTTGGTGGTGGAGCCCACGTCTAGAAAGTTACACTGCATTTTCCCTCACTGATGTCACTTTTTGTTGGAAGAATGGAATAATGTGCAGCTGCTGCCCCATCAGGTTGACTGGCAAGTGATTTCAGAGCTTCATCCTAATTAGATCAATAAAAGCTAATCCCTATGAGAGTATAAATAAGGCTTGCCAATTACACACTTAATTTAGAGAGAAGTAGTGCTGTTTTCAGTAAGTGGAACTATTATGACTGTTCCATTGCTCTTCTCCTACTTTTACTCCCCAGGATCATTGAGCCACAGATGTGACCTTAGAAATGTGACGGGGACAGAGTATGATGGGTAGAAGGAGCAATCATTGGTTGAAACTTACAGCTGTTTTGAGGCTTATGCATTGATTGAAGTAGAGAAAAGAAGTAGTTTTGCCAAAGGTCATGTGATTGTAGAATAATTGCTCAAAAGCTCCTGTAAGTGGTAGAAGTTCTAATTATAAGTATCTATGTTAAAGTGACTTAAAATCATTCCACTTGACCCTGTGTGTAAAAGGTCAAGGAGTAACCCAGCACAACAATCTGTGAGTGGCGACCGTGTTATACAGCTAGCACTCCGGTCAATTCTCCATCACCGGTAATAATGAAACAGCCTTTGCCCTGAACTGCTTTAACTGTCTGCAGGGGGAATGTGCGTCCGCAGCCAACAGAGTCACTTTCTATCGAACAGGAATTGATTTGGTCCTTTGCTTTATTCTCCATGCAGAATCACCAATTACAACACAGCCGTTGCCATCAGGGATGGATGCAAATTATCTACGCTCCCACAGTAGATGAGAACCAGTGAAGAAAATTGTATTTTTTTGGTTCTGACAAAATATACCAATTGGGGATTTTAATATGTGATTTACTGTTTTGCAGATGTGCAATTATTTTAAAATTGATTTTAGCCTTTCAGTTCATTGACTCTTCCTTTCAACATTTATTGTAAAGTAAAATGATATAAATATGTCTAATTGTTTAACATTGTATATATGCACTGTACATGAGTACATTGGGTTTATAAAGATGCATGTGTCTAATACATTTTGAATAAAATGTCATTTAAAAAGCAGTTTGAGAGCTTATATTTTAATTATAGTTATTTACAATAATATTTATATTTAGTCAATAAAATATAACTTTTCACTTTATGCAAGGCAATAATCTTAATTTCTATTATATAGGCCTTAGGTTAGTATGCATCTGAGTTTTAAAATCCCCAGTGATAAATCATCACTATCTATGGTTCTGCTGATTTATATACCCAACCCTGCAAGCAGAGTATCTCTCTGTTCCTGCTCATCACAGTGCAGCTTCAGAGCAAACACCCCTGTGTATTGTCTGAGCAACGTAACCAGTGTCTTTATCTTTAGGACAATAGGCAGCTAAAAGAACACTTCTTCAATTTCACAGAGAAAGGTAATAGGACATTAATCTTGAATTCACATTTTATATAACTTTTGTATTCAAGATAGTACATGCACTTTAAGGAAATACGTCAAACTCAAATATATCACTTGTCCTTGGAGAAATAAAAAGTATTAGGTATATTTATATATATAAATATATAAAATATATATTTAATATTATACTTAAAAAATATATATATATCTTAGGTATAATATGTTTATATTTTGTCCAGATAACCTGGAGCAATAGATGGCCAGATAATGTTTGGGATTCTATTTACCTCCCAGAGTTATGCAGAGACATCATGGCACCAGTGGTTTGTATAGGTTACTAATATTAAGAGAATCATACTCTCCTTCAGACAGAAGAGAACTGGGGGGTATGGTGATGGGGTGTTCTCCCACTTTGAACAAGAGCAGAGCTAAGCATGAAATCAAAGCTTCAGCCTTCCAGTCATGATCCCTGGGGAATTCCTTCACCTCACTGAGATCTCGGAGTGACTACGCCTGTTCTAACGATAAATGGCCCTTTCTCCTTTGGTGGGGGACAGAGGCTAACATCCATGGAGGAAGAACAAAGAAGACAAAGAAAAGACAAGATTATATAGTCTCTGAAGTGATGCTCAATAGCTGAAGTTGAATAAAAAAAAAAAAAGGCCATAAAAATGAAACCTTCTTTCCAAATAGTTATCCAGCCCAGTATTAACTTTTTTTTGGAATCTATTACTCATTTATGACACTGTATTTTCTCCCATCTCATGCATTCACATTTACAATAGGTAGGTGATGACGGATCATCGAGCTGGGGTCTGGGGGTTTGGCATGCTTAAACCCTCAGAGGACACTTAACTGTCCTGAAGAAATGGTCATTTCATCATTTAATCAGATACTTGGATGTAATTGCATTTTAGACACACACGCATTCACACACTTACACAACTGCATTTTAAACTTCAAAGGGAAACTTTCTAAAGGGCATTTGTTTCTTATGGAAATAAAATAAGAATGAGCTGTATTCAAAGAGTGAGGAAAGCTATACACAGGAGACCTCTGTTTTATTGTGGTTTAGCTCATGGAGCAAATATGTTTAGTGGTTTCGGTCTACTTCCTTAGAAAAATGTCCACATTAAAAATGACCACCCAGGTTAGCAGAGTCTGGCATAATGCTAACATCCTAGAAAACAGGAGCCTCTACCCAGGGCCAATGTCCACTTCCAGCTCTTACTAAATTTCTTTTCCTCTGGGAAGAGATTTAAGTAGAATCAAGAGAAGTTATTCTATGGGTCTAAAAAACTACAATAAATCACGCACTTTAAACCAATAACTACTAAATCAAAATAAGTTCTTTTTAACCATAAATGGACACCATCCACCATGGGATCAACCAAGAGTGAATTATTCCCCCTTTGGTTACAAAACGTATTCGAGTATCACAGAATTGTGACCTGGGATTCTGCCCGGTTTTATGGAGATTCAACATTACAAATGAGAAGGCTGTTGGGCTGTATAAAATTCTTTCCTTATAGAGTATCACATCGTCAAAAAGTTTTACCATTATCAATCCTTGCCACAATCCTATAAAATGGATTGTAAGCCTCATTCTTTTAGGTTCGCCCTACTCTCTGCTTTGCAAATGAATGATTCCTGGACAAAGAGTCCACAGTGATTTAGAGGGAAGGCTTGTCCAGTCCTGCCCTAGACTGTGAGTTCTGTACAGACTACAAGCTTGGGTTTCAGTTTCAAAGACCCTACATCTAGCAGGCACAATATAATGAAATATATAGCTTCCTTGAAACATTTCCAATAGTAATGTGGGCTGGAAGAAGAATCCTATGCAAAGGGCAGAAAAGTAAATATGAATGCCCTAAAGAAAGTGGACGTAATTGCTTTGCACTAGAATAAGCTTGTTTTGAATATGTTGAGTTGAAATTCTGAAAATATTGAAGTATGTATATATAAGTATATATTTATATGCAGTAAATTTTTATTAATACATTTATATATTTAATATATTTATCATAATATATTTCGGAATATATATTATATATTTCATAATATATTTATAGATTCAGAAAAAATATATACATATGTAATTTAGCCTGTATGGTATTTGTCCTCTATGATTGAGATTTATTTGGAATGTTCCAAATAACATAAGGTAAGGGTTGGTTTTGCCTTTGAAGTGGATTAGAACCATGGTTTGGTAAGTATAGGTGATGTCAGCATTATTTGTGGATTACTCCTATAGTACCTTAATACTTAATTGAACCTCATGTAGACAATCCTTAATTTATTTCTAATTAAATATTAGAAAAGTATCATTTTCTAAAAATGCTCAATCTTTAGGAATTCTTGGACAGTTCTTTTTCAAGCATGTTTCCAGAAAAGCAGAAGTCAAATATTTTTCCATGCTGTAACAGCAAAACACGATGTCTATATTCTACCTGGATATGATGTAAATGACATTTTGGTGGGAAAAAAAAAAGTAGAACTTCATTATCAAAAAGAGAGTTACCTATAGGAAAATAAGGGCAAGAATGATGCCTTAATGCAGGGTGGCACTGGAAGCAATTTTGTTAAAACTCAATTTTGTATGAGTAAGTTTTAATTTGGAGTAAAGGATTCATTTTCTATTTCTGGAAAACTGCTGCATGGAGAAAGATACATTTCATGATTTGCTTCTGTAAAAATCTATAAAAAGAAAGCTATACATACATATGTATACATTTATAGGTATTTGTACATAAAAAGTTTGCATGTATTAGCAGAGTATTCATTCTAAACTCCAGTAAGACACGAGGCTAGCCAAGTATCAAATCAAGATAATTCAATGAAAACCAACATGAAAAATTCTAAAACACATAATTGAAAAGGGCACTGCACAGCTCCCTCTGACTATCTCTAAGTCTCTCACAACCAATTTAAAGGATTTCTGTTCTTCTTAATTGATTACATATCCTCCATTCCATACTCATTCACCTTGGCACCAGTTATAGGCTCCTGAATCTACATCTTCAGTCAATTAACTAAAATAAAATTTTCTTAAAAGCAAGAATGGTGGTAAAGAGTCTGCATATAAGCACAGAACATGATGACAGGACAAGTGAGAAATAATGAATTCCGTAAAGTAGATCCTGCCTAATCTTCTAGACCTAGTACTTCGGGCAGTGTTTGACATCAAAAGTAAATCAATAATTGTTTTGAATTGTTGAATTAACTACGTTCATCTTGCGGTGGAATTCTTATTTTAGTTACAGATTTATCTTGTCAACTAAAGCCACTTGATGGTTGGGGTTTCCTTTAATCATCTGGTCAATAACTTAATTGTTGCTCTATTTGACTCTCCAGTAATCTATACAAAAGTAGCAAATGGTATTTGTACATGCTTGCCACTAATCAATTACAGTAACTTGGAAAAAGATCACTTCACATTACAATGCAAATAGTTCTATAATTCAGTGATGAACATGAAACATAAACTGTGATTTATTTTAGTAAAGACATCTTACTATTATTCCAGCTTTGCTAACAACAATTGGAAGGAAACACATCTTCCCTACGGGTGATATTTTTAGTACTATTATCATCACAATTCTCTCCTAATTTTGGTTTTTGTCTCTCTTTGAGTTGAATAGAACAACTTCTGTCTCATTATGGTCTTTCCGATTAAAATGAACTCATGTGGATGGGCAAATATTTGCATTGTTACAATATTGGATTAATAACACATCGACAGCAATTAAATCTTTCCTCACCAATGTCGAATATGCCCAATTTTTTCATGTCTGGGGAGACTACAATTAAAAAGTCCGTTTTTTCTTCGTATTTGCTGTGACTAGAATTCCTTTTTTTCTTATTTATCTACCTTGATCCAGTGTTAGTTTCCATCAGACAGATTTAAAACATTAACAATGGATCACACTGTGTTCCATTTCTCTAGGGCAGAGATGAGAAACCATGAATTTAGTAAATCTTACTAACAAATGTGGTAATTTTCTTTGATGATGAAAATTATAATTTTATGTTACTCAATGCTTGCACAATAATTATTTATATAGTTTAGGAATCTATTTTGGGAAAAAGAGTTGCACATATTACTCTAATAACAGAATAACATACGTGTGCCTACATGGGCACACGCCTATATGCACATACACCCAATTCTTTGCTAGTTTCCAAGATGCATTTAATACAGCTAAATGGTGTTTGCTTCAATGAAATGATAAGAAAATAGTCCTTCTCAGGGCTCCTGGGTGGCAGCTTGGGTCATGATCTGCAGGTCCTGGAATCCAGCCCCAGGTAGGGCTCCCAGCTCAGCAGGGAGTCTGCTTCTCCCTCTCCCCAAGCCTCTCCCCCTGCTTGTGTTCTCATTGTTTCTGTATCTCGCTCAAATGAATAAAAAAAAAAAAAAACCCAAAAAAAATATTTAAAAATAAATAAACAAAATAAAAAGAAAATAGTCCTCCACAAAAGAGTTACCAGAGGAATTATGTTAAGATGCAGATTTTGAGTTCAGATGTTCTGGATACAGCCAGAAGTGGTACATTTCCATTAAGCTCCAACTGATGATGATTCTGTTGGCTTGGGACCACAATTTGAGTAGCAAAAACCAGATGACACTTCTGGTCATTTCCAACATTTGGATTTAAAAATTTTCTCCAGCAAAGACCAAAAGATTATGTAGTTGCATGGAGGTGATAGGAAAATAAGGACACTCGAATCATATTTATCTGTTCTCTCACCAAATTGCTCTGCTTCCTTTGGAGCTGCTGTATTTTTTATGAGATTTCATTAATCTAAGCTGGAAGGTTATTTTGCTGAACTCTGTTCCAGGAGGAGAAAGCTGATAATAACGCATTAACACTAATGAAGAGAAAGTACCCACCATATGTCTTACATAATATTTGATCCTCTTAGGATACATGCAACCCTTCTGGAATTATTAGTTTATATCTTTAGTTTTAATTTTCTAGTACCTTTATATTTGATTATATCCCAGCTTCTTCAACCGATGATTCATATGTTCTTAAATGAAACCCAATGCCGTACCCGTAAGTACTCCATGTGGAACCATGAGGATTATAAAAATAGCATAATTTTATTTTCCATGAATCTCATTTACACATCATTTATGTGACTATTTAAAATGAACATCATAACAAAAGTGTTTTACAGATATGTAGTGATACTGTATTGTGTTTCTTTCTTTTATAACTGGACTTTTTCTGTGCTTTTAAAAATCAAACATAAGAATTTCAGTCCTTCCTGTCCAAACCATTCATAGAACACAATTTCACTTTGTTCTTCCATAAAAAATTAAATAAATAAATAAATAAAGCAAGAGCAAAAGCAAACCAACAAACAAACTAAATGAGATTAACTGTATACCTTAAAAGAGACCCCAGAGAGTATTATTTAAGACAGTGAGTCAGAAAAAAAGTATATATTTATATTGACATGTGTTTAACATTTTTGCATTTTTTTCATCATGGGTATTTTTCATTATTCAAGTTTTAAAAGTTTTAATAGTTCAAGTTTTTATTTATTTATTTATTTATTTATTTATTTATTTATTTATTTTAAAGATTTTATTTCTTTATTTGACAGAGAGAGAGAGAGATCACAAGTAGGCAGAGAGGCAGGCAGAGAGAGAGGAGGAAGCAGGCTCCCCGCAGAGCAGAGAGCCCGATGTGGGCCTCGATCCCAGGACCCTGAGATCATGACCTGAGCCGAAGGCAGAGGCTTTAACCCACTGAGCCACCCAGGCGCCCAGAGTTCAAGTTTTTAAAGTGTTTTAAAGTGTTCATTAAAATATTATTTATCTTGATTACTGAGGGCTTTTTGATGCCATCTCAGATTTTATACCTGCTCCTGATCCTATTGAGTCCCAGTCATGAACATGGGCACAATCTTAATAAGTTTTTTATTATTAAAGATAAACACATTTAAAATGCTTTTCTCTCCATATGAATGAAAAATTACCTGGTTTTTAAACCTCATGTACATTAAACATTTCATTTTTCCTATTCTTTTATGTTTATTTCTCTAGCCAGTTTCTCTCTCCAATATTATTTATACAAACAAAATTAAAAATAAATGAATTTTTGTATTTCCTCTATCCTTAGGCTTTATTTTCGAGATCATGTGTTGTGCTCCTTTCTACCCTGACCTTTAGCTTCTGTATGTTCCTCTGATTCCTCCATCTGACCGAGTTCCTATCTCACACTTTCTTGGAGAGCTGAATCCTACCCTGGAAGGTCTGATCACAGCAGAGCTGGGGAGATTTCTGAAACTTATCTTTCCAAAATGTTGCTCTCAGAGAAAAAAGCATACGATTATCTTCCAAGTTGTTTATCTCTTTAATGCATAGTGTTATTTTATCAATTCCACTTAATTTATTAGGAAGTATGCTTCACAGTTTTGCCCTAATTCTCCTTTTTTCAGCAGTCTTTTAAAATTAAGCTTTAATGCCTTCAATCTAAGGCATGAATCTCTACTGGGATATCTTAGTGTTAAGTTTTTCTTTACCCCATGCTGCTACCTTTCTTTGCTTTCACATTTCCTGCCTAATGCTTTTCCCACTGAGTTCCCTCTCTCCGTTGTGGTACTGCTGTGAGAGACCGACTTTGGAACACAATATGCCTTAGAAGAGATGTCAGGAAGAGAAGAATAAAACTCAGTGAAATCAGAAAACCTTCTGTTTCTGCCTGACTTCATCTTAGAACCCAAGCCAAACAATTCTCTTGGGTGCTTAAGGAACACCTAGGCTCCACCCTTAGTACTCATGAAGGCTCCCCTGGGCTTTCTACCTCATGGGTCTTCTACCTCATGGAATCAAAATTCACAAAGCTTCAAATTTATGATTTTCCATGAACTACTGGACTTTTTATAATTTCCACTTGCCACATGATGATGTCTCGACTTTGGCATTGCATTTCTGTGCGACTTCTGAATATTTTGGTACTTTTGTTTGTCTTGGAAGTATGTCATTTTAAAATTAAAATATCAGAGACTCCTAATCTCACAAAACAAACTGAGGGTTATGGGGGGTGGGAGGGTAGGGTTAGGGTGGATGGGTTATGGACATTGGGAAGGGTTTGTGCTTTGGTGAATGCCGTGAAATGTGTAAGCCTGATGATTCGCAGACCTGTATCCCTGGGGCAAATAATAATAAAAAATAAAAATAAATAAATAAATAAATAAATAAAAATACAATTAAATGAAAATATCATTTCACCTCCTTTTATGAGACACATCTCTTGCTACCTCTATCACCTACAAAATGTGGATGGAAAATTCTTACCTGTCTTGTAGACTCAATGTACCAAAAGAGGAAGGAGCGGGGAGAAGGAGGAGAAAGAGGGTAATAATAGAACACAAATAGAAGTACTTCTAGGTTGTTTGAGAGCAATCATCAGAATTCAGAGAAATAGGACTGAGCGCTTGAGCGCTTCATGCAAATTTGTCATAGCTGACGGTACTCAGTAAATCTGTGCTTAGATGTAAATTGTTCAAAGCACAGTGTGCCAGAGTTCAACAGTCGAACTTGGGCAAACTCCTCTCAGACGATACAAAAAATAAAATAGTTCTTTTGTAGCCACTTGACATTTTCCTCTATGTTTGTAAGGAATTAGGAGAAGGTATGTGAAAAACCAGTAGTAAATCCAAAATCTTCATGACTAAACAAGCAGATTAATGATCAGAGGGAATAATACATTTCAGAATCCTTTTATCCCATCTTTACTATGTGCCTAAGTCTGTGAATTGTAGTAAGTGCTGGAATTGATCACAGCTGTAGCGCTTTCATCATGGGCACGTGGTGCTCTGGTAGTGATGCAGACCGGGTCCGGGTTCATGGATATTCTTTCCTGGTGGATAACTCTTATTCGGTCTAATGAAAAAGAAGTCCAATATTCTCAGCATTTGAACTCTATCTATGCACATCACTAATTCTGATATTGTTGGTTTTTATAAACATTACATAATGCAGGGTATTCAAGTTTCCCTATCTGTATTGTATTGTTACACACTTTTCTGATTCATAAAGGGTGAAAGGATTACTTCACATCAGTGAGGGTTTTATTTTCCTTCTAGTAAATTGCATTGTGTATGTGTGTGCGTGTGCTACCTTGCATGGTGAGAACCTAGTTAAATAGATATAAGAGATATAATAAATATTTTTATTAAAAAAATTAAATATATTTGTAGTAAATAATAATAACAAAGGGAGTATCTGGTACCAATTCAACCCAATTACAATCTTTGCAGGTTCCTATTTACAGCATGAAATAATTTAACAACTAACAGATATAAAATAAAGACTGCCTATATTTTTTTCACATGTTCTTTGTTTCTGAAAGAACACTAAGAGATATGCTTACCAGGCAGGGCATTTTCATTACTTTTAACAACTTTTGATTTCCTTAACTTTTGGATAGGATTTTGAATGCTTTAAAGATGGTAAAAAGAAGTCTACAGTAGTATCCAATGAGAGTTTATTTCTGCATGTTTTCCATTATGAATAAATTATTGATACATTTTATTTTGTTACAAATCTCTCTCATGGCCTCAATTAAACTAAACCTCCCTCCCTAAAAGGAATGTTTTTCCCATTGAGTGCTTCCATTAGGTTCAAATGAATGAAAGATCCCTGTCATTCAAGATCCACTATCAACTTATTATAAGAGAGAACATAAACACAATATCAGATCCAATAACTCACTGGGAAAATATTTAGGGAGATACCTTTTTCAGTTTAATAATTGGTAAGATAGAATAAGACTATCATATCTATTTATTGATGTTTTTAGTCTCAATTTGCTATAACCCCTAATAAGCACTGACATAGTAACTGTGATGTGAATACAATTTGAATAATTAATCAGTCACCCAGGTTCAAATGAAAAGGTCCTGTGAGTGCTCTTTGTTATACAAAATCAGGCCACTAGTTTCCTAGTGACCCAGAAGGAAGCTGGAGCTGCCCCACCCACTCAGCAAGCATGGCTGCCTCCTGGGAGCAGGCGGACCATTGCACAACCCTTAACGACGTTGTGCTTGCTGTTGGTCGTGGTTGTCATTGTTGTTGTTGCTGTTATTGTCACATTTTCTCTGTACCGAAGACCTGGGATCACAGAAGGAGCTAAGTGCTTTGATGTATATGGCAGTTGGGAGGGAGGCATGGACAAGTCTGAAGAAGTCTCTGGCCAAGGCTGGGAGCCCTTTTCCAAGCATTTACCCTGGAATTGTGCTTTGTGCTGGAGGACCATAAGTATGTGCCTGTGAAGGGAGAAAACTGTGTGCTACAGACACAGTGAGTTCCACCACGGAACTCTCCGGGGGCCATGGAGGGATGGAGGGGGCCCATCAGAGGCAAACATCAGGGAAGCAAGCAGTGAACACAGTGGTCAGCAGGAACTGAAGTTGGCAGCTGGTGCTATGCTCTTCCTGACAAACAAGTCCCTTTTGTCTGAATACATTTTTGGGGATTTAAGGATAGCTGTGAAAAAAAGAAGTTTCAAAAGGGTAACAATGCTTTCAGGCACTCTAACACCTTGCTACTAAAGATAATTCTGTGAACCAGCATCTCCAGCAGTACCAAGGAGCTTGTTAGAAATGAGAATCTTTGTCTTCCACCCTCGAATTTGCTGAGACAGCATCTGTGTGTTCCCCGGATCCCAAGGGTGTTCATATACACAGAAAACTTCGAAAGGCATGACTCTAGCAATTAATTAGAAAAGTAATATATACATATATTTATCTATATTTCCTGTACATGGAATCAATCAAATACAATACACATAAATTATTTTTCCGTAAGTGTGTGCTTGTGATTAGATAAAATTGAAGTGAGTACGGTCTCTGCCCTTCATTAAGCTAATATTTTGTTAAGGAGTGACAGCAGTGATTTATTAGCTTTTTGGTTATATTTGTGGAAGGTGATATTTTCCAAGTCTACTTAATTAAACAAATGCTACAGGTATATGCAAAATACATTTCTGCCCAAATGATAAAAACACTCTTTTTCAAGGAGGAAGTTAAGTGTTATTCCCAGACTTGCAGTTTGCCAAAGAAGAATGACAGCTGTGAAAGCCACCGGTTCACAAGCCCCTGTCCCAACAGGACTGAGCAGCAGAGGTGAACATGGTGTAGGGGAGAGCACAGGCCCCAGAGGCTGCCTGAGGGCAAATCATCCATACAGAAACTTAGTCATGTTGTCTTCCTACATGAATTGAAACTTTAGCATCAAGTATCCATCAGTCGGTCAAAAAAGCAAGATGATGACAACAATTATGATCCCACTTCAAAATCCAACTGATAAAAATAGTGTACAGAACGATTTGAATTGCTCTGAGGCATTCATCAGGGTATGCACATCACACTTCTATAGAGTGACAGATGGTTGTGAATTAATGGAAGGAAGACACCAAAAAACACTGAAATTATTACAAAATGAGGTTCCCAAATTACGGCATATGGCTGGAAACAAATTCTATGTCATGCTTATTAAATCCATTAGGTGAATTCTTGCTTCGACCTGTTGTTTCTTTTTAGTCTTCTTCTCTCCCTCCCCCACTCTTTCTCCCCCCTTCCCCTTCCCCTTCCTCACCCCCCTCCTCATCCCTCCCCTCCCTTTCTTTGATTCATGGCAAGGCTTCTTAATCCAGGATATAAAATGCATGTAGTCAAGAGGCACTAAAATGTATTTAATGATCAATCCATATCCCAAAATACAGAGGTAACAATGACCTGTTGCCTCCACATGAATAGCAGCTTCTTTTTCTTTACACTCCCAGCTTTTTCTTATTCCATTCCAAATGTCATGATAAGTTTAAAAAGCTCTTTGCTTCCCAGGAAAAGAATAAATCATCTGATATTCATCATTTTGGTCAACAACAACAATAGCAACATAAAATATGCATGCCCCAGAAGACTTAAGGAGGAATTTGACTTTCAATCACAGAGATTTTCTGAGTTTTAGGAATCTTGTATCTTTAAATTTTATCACAAAAGGAGATAAACAACTTGAAGCCAGAGCACCCACTATCACAGTTATAAGAAAAAGGGCGATGAGTTCCCAGGATAGTGGTACTTTATACATCCTAAATCTCCTTTATAATTGTTTTAAAAATTAGACACTCCCCAAATCCAGAGTTTAGGGGAAAAAACAAACCCTCATAAATGTGCATTTGCTCCAAACTTTCTACTAATCTTTTAATAAAGAGGATGTGAACATCAAGAAGAGTCTAAGCCAGAATTAACCAATATGTTAACTATTACTTTAGCTCTGAACCATACTGTTCCATGTTAAATGAATTCATCTTTGAAGGAAACTGTGCAAGTTAATACAGGACTTAGTTTCAAAGAAGTGGTTTGGGTTCTCTGGCCATATAATCCACAGCAAGGCTGGCTACTTTAGACTGTTCATTTTCACCCAGTCTTGAATTTTCTCGTGTTGTCCTGTTATGAATGCATATCTGAAAGCATATTTGAGCTTTTCCTGTAAGCCATATTTAATTCTCTCCAATTTCCCTTGAACTGGAAAACTGTCTGAAGAAGCCTGAGAATTACAATCTATGAACTGAATTACAAGCTCAAGAGAGATAACTTTTGGATCAATCCCTTATCTTTCAGACAATATAAGTAAGGGGCTTAGAAGAATCTATGGCATATAGTAATCGCTGTGTAAGTGTTAGATATTATTATTAATACAGCTATTGTTATATATAGAAATGTAGAAACCTAATTTCCATAATTAAAAATATTCTAAAAATTTAGTATGAAGTTGATATAATGTATCAATACGTCATCCAAAAACTTTGTGTTCAGTATCTATTTGCCCTGCTTAATATTAAAGATTATTTATTGTTTGTTCTAAAGTAGATATAGAAAGAAAACACTATGATCTTAATCATATATTATACTCTTGAAAAAATAATCACCTTAATTATTGGCTTCACAGTTAAATCTTTGCAATTCCTCAATATAAATTCAAAGTTTAATGTAAATCTCATCCTATTTGCTGTGTTCTCAAAAACACTGTTTCCCTAATCAATATCTTCCCATGTGTTTTCAAAATGGTAAAAATATAAACATTTAATATTCATTGAACATAGTCACAGAGCTAAACATTTCTATTATTTGGAGTAAATGATAAACCTATATTATAACCATGTATTGTAAGTGCTAATGTAGTTCTCTTGTCCGTAAAGGAAAACTGAGGCAGAGAAACTTTAAGCCAAGCCAAGATGACATAGTTAGAGAGGTTGGAGCAGGAGCTAAGGCAAGGGCATGGCCTCCACGTCTCCCCCACCCCTCAATGCCCTCTGAAATCTCTTCTACCCGAAATTCCCTGCCCAAGCAGAGAATATGGATGCTCTCATCGTATATTCCATTTTGCTCTCATCTGCTATTATTTTTTTCGTTTGATTTCCATGCATGGACCATTTTATTAACTCAAAATTGTATGACATCGGGTCCCTATATTTCTTGCTAACCATTTGCTCTATTAGACTGTCAGTGGGGACATACTTTTTTCCATTCTCAAACACATTTCCATTTTCTTCTAATGTTTTCTAGTACTGTCTTCAATGAATTCTTCAGGGGAATATTTATAATTTCTAAAAATCAGTTTGAATATTGTTTTTATATATTTATTTTTCCGATGTCATATGGTAATACTGTTTTTCTTAGAAGCCTTTGGTAAGAATATTTATTAGAATATTTCTCAGGACATACTTTGATAATCTTATTTATCAACAGAACAACAGATACATAAATAATTTCTTATTTTGTTAGTCAGACTTCCATGGCATGGAATAAAAGGTGAATGACATGAAAGGAAATTGTTCTATTTCAAACCTCTTACCTATGAAGCCATCCTAGCTCTTGTAAAATCTTTCCTACAGACTGTTTTTGTGTCTAACTTCTTCCATTTCTTATGCAGTAAAATATTCATTTCCAGGGTTGGATCCACACAGAAGGAAAGATTTATTCATGGATTCATTCCTGTATGAATTTATTGAATTCTGTATGAATTTATTGAATACCTATTCAATCAGTTCAAAATATATTTCTTTAACCTTAATCTTGAGCAGGACACCATGCCAGGCACAGAGAAGGATGGAGTGAAAATATCAGATTAGAAAGGAGCACGGCCTGATCTTTCCCACATTTCAACTTTACTCCCAAAGCCTCTATTTGCTGTTGATTTGTTCCGGGTGTGACTTGATAGTCCTAGTCATTTCAGTATGCTATAGCCTCATGTGAAAAAGAAATATCTCCCCGAGTATCTGACTTACCACCAAGAGGAGATATAATCAGCAAGGAAAATCAGAATCAATGTATGCAGCTTGCTTGTGATATTTGCAGAGAGTGTTGAAACATAAAATATATTATACAAAAAAATATACGACAAGAACATATGCATTGGCTTTAAGAATCCGCGTTGTTTTGGATCTTGTTTAGATCAAGCCTGCCTGTCCTTCCTGATGACAACATTCTGCTCTCAGGTTGAATTCCCCCACAGTCTAACAGCAAGTAATACTCTTCTAAAAGCCATGAATATACCTACTCCCTTGAATATCAATTACGTTAACAGGGCAATCTTCCTAGTCTCCAGTTGCCCATGAAACAGAGCCTTGAAAATCCTCCAGAACCTAGGTCACCTTCATGCCAGCAGCCTGCTCAGTCACCCTGATGTCTAGGTACTGAGAGGCGGGACTTGCCAAAGGAAGAGTCACATGAAAATAAAATGATGTCACTATCAGGATTCTTTCCTTTTCCCATTGTGCTAACAAAATAGAAAAGATACACCTTCCCCCCAAATGTATATTCTTAGATAGAAAAGCTGTGCATTGTGCTTCACTGGACATATCTTTTGTCTTTTTTGAAACACGTATTTTTTTTCTTTTTATTAAAAATTTGAGGTGATTTTGTTTTTAAAAAAGGAAAGAAAAAGACTTATCTATCTGCCCCCTTCCTTGTTAAAGGTATCCACCAGACATCTGCTTGCACTTATGGGCTAAACATCCACACATCCACACACACAACTTGTCTGAAATTTAATAAAAGATCACCACATTCTCTCTGCCTCTCCACATTTAAGATCATGTCTTCTTTGTGTGAGATGCCTTCTAATCATAATGGTCAAGGACTAAAGACCATTTCTGGGAAGATTCTGAAAATATCAAGTTCTTGACACATACCATTTACACCAGGGACAGGCTAACTATGACATACTAATGAAGAACCTCAGTAGTTCTTCATTCAATTCATTCAGTTTTTACATCTGTAGAAGTAAACATCACGGTCTCTCAAAATTAACCAATGTAAAGGTCTGTGTCTCCAACATAAAGAGAGCTACAGATTCCAAAATAATAACCACTTGGGTCCGAAAAAATGTTTTTTAAAATTACACAGGACAGAAATATAAGAAAAATACCTAGAATAGAAACAGAAACTTGAAGGATTCAAGGGATAAAAACAATATACTTTTATATTTTTCCTCCTTTACTTTAGTGAAATCAATACAATTGACTAGAATAAACCATTCAAAATGCGGGAGATTATGCAACTTTTGTGTGTTTCCTAAAACATGTAAGTGTTACTTTAGTGTTTGAAGGACTTTAGTTTGGTTCCATTGCTGTCATTTAGAAACTGTGCTACTTGGGGGCAAAGGAGTAGTGTATATATAAACAATAAACAACATATATATGATTTTTATATGTATGTATTTGTTTGATATTTATATATTTATTTATAAATATATTTATGTTATATGAATATGTATTCATTCCTCATTTACAAATGAAATATTAAAAGGACTACTATTTATATATCACTCTGAGAAAATCATACGCCCGCAAACATTTTGAGTTGATTAACACCTCAGTGCCAAGTATAGTGCCATTAAATGCTTTAGCATTTCAAGAACTATTGCATCTTAACTCCAGCCTCTTGCTTACAACGTGACTGATGATTTATGTCCCTCTTATGATTAGGACTTCCTGGAGGCCTGGAGACTTCCATCTTCTCAGCGGTACATAAGGCAGTATGCCTTATGGTGTGTAAATGAAAATCGTAAATCAGTGATCAAGCTATTTAATGAGAGATTATTATAGTACCTATCATAAGTTTGAATAGACAATGTGAAAAATTGAGAGGACAATTTCTCCCTGTAAAATCCTGGTTGGTTTAATGTAATGACGCCACTCTAATTAATCTCCACGTGAGAGAGTTAATTTTGTGGGGTTTTGTGAGCAAAGGCAGAAGTGTTTCTATTCAGTCTGTTCTAAAATAAGGGAAAAAAATTAAAAAGATCTACAGTCCAACTTTCAGTTCAAGAAAAGACACACTGAAATGCAAAATACATTAAGCTTCCCCTCCCAATTTTCAAACTACTAAATAAAAATAATGAATCTCAACAAATACTGATTACATTTATGAACTTTAAAATCCAATGGTATTAATTTTTAAGTTGAAGTATTTCCTTTTAAAAAATATTGTTGGGAAATAGTCTCAGATATTCAGGTGGTCTCATTGTTTTCAAGGGCCTCTCCCACTACTTGAAATCTAAGCCTATGTCGATCTAGCAAAGATTATGCCTGTAGACACAGCCTAACCCTGCATTCAGATATGTGACTTTTATTTTCCTCCTTTTTACTTGATTATTCCCGTATTTCTATTGATATTTTCAAGTCCCCTTTCTCTTTCTTTTTATCTGATACGTAAATAATTATTGATGCTGCATCCAGGAGACATCAGATACATAAACAACATTTTCTTAACTATATCGACATTATAAGATTTGTAACAGTAGTTAGTGATTTGCCACTAACACAGAGCAGTTAATTTGGAAGGAACTGGATAAATTTCAAGATTAGTATAAACTAAGTATAGCACACAAAGCTACTCTCTGCTTACTAATTAAATTTCTTACTGAATTCTTTAGTCTGGAAGCAATAGCTAAGATAGATCAGTAGGAGAATGTATTGCCTGGATCCATTTAGCCAGTATCTTAGATCAGAACAAAGGTCACCGTGGGCTGATTCCTTACTGAAAAGCCCCAGCTTAGCCAGTACCTTCTTGGAGAACAAAAGGCCCATAGAATTATACTTCCCAGCATGATACTGTTTTAAAAAATAATTTAGACATTTTGCATGTAAGCCTTGTTTTGTAAAAATATGTACAACTCCTCTTGATTCTATATTCAAATTTGGTTGATATTACGTGAACCATTTTAAATACCACAGACTTTGGATAGGAGAATCCAAAGCTTACTGCTTCCCTGAGATTATTTTTCCCAAAGTAGTAAACAAAAAATGGTAACTATAGCATAAAAAGATATTAACCAGCACCTATACAGGGGGCTCTGAAAACGAGAAAACTCTCTTCTTATCTTCCTGTCTCTCAAAGTAAATTAAATGTGGGACAGAAAAAAAAAATAGTAAAACTAAAGAGAAAGATTGCTGAAAAAGAGAGAACATTTGTTCTTTGGCTTTTACGTAGCATGACAAACCAGGTCTTTGATGACGTAGACATTTTAGATGGAAACCCATGCTGGATTTTTGAAAGGCAATGTTGTTTCAAGAGATTTGCTTGTATATTTATTTATTTATTTATTTACTATTAGTGAACATCATAAATATTCTCCTAAATAAAAATTCTCTAAGAAGAGACTAGAAGGGCAGCAATACATATTTTAAGAAACCCCCGTAAAATCATGTACCTTATGAGACACTCAAAGTGATTTCTAATCATCACATATTTAAGCTATGTATTTATTTAATTGTGACAGGCAAAATAACATTACATAAATTATATTCTATCTTCAGGCAAAACTCATTCCAATTAAGGGTAAGCATTTTGTAAGTGCTTAATATTTGTTATTACATTTAAAATAGCTCTTGTAATACCATGAAGTTTCACCGCAATGGCCCGAGTGGAACTATAACTCTTGTTGCAAACATGTTGTATTTTGCCTTTGGCAAAATCGTCTGCATTTGCTGTAACTGTAATAATTTATTATCCAGAGCTAATATCACTCGTGCACACAATGCCTAAAAATGTTTGCTACAAGCAAAGATCACAGGAGAGATTCTTTCAATGTATCAGCCATTTTCCTTTCTTCGGATACACAAAGGGTTGAAATCTTTACATTGAAAAATCACATTTAGTTCTTTGAACATGGCAAAAATATTTTTAGCTTGTGTTGGGAATAACTTTTGAATTTCATCATTGGTAAATTTATGTTTTCTTCATTATCAGATGACTTAGAATATTTGTTTTTGTTATTATCTACTCTTATCCTAATTGCATAATATCTTTGTCTCTGACTGAGCATACTATTCTATTAAAGAAACAAAGTTTTATAAAGAAAAAATGTCACAGGCAAATATATATGTATTTGAGTATTTTTTATTTTAACAAAAATGATCTTATCTTTTCAACTGACATTTTTTTTATCACTGTATTATGGGTAACTATTTAAATCTCATTTAGTAAACTATCCACCTCATTTGTTTAAATCTATACTAAAATCAGTAATACTCTCTAGTTTCAAGCATCTCCGTGTTTCACTTTATTGGTTATTAAAAATAATACTGCAATAATCATCCTTTTATATACTCATATAAAAATGTGCCTATTTCTATAAGATACATTTATAAACTAAGCTTTCTGATTTGAAGCATATGTGCTTTTTTAAAAAAGGGTTTATTTATTGATTTATTTAAGAGGGGGGAGGGCAGAGGGAGAGGGTGAGAATCTCAAGCAGACTCCCCCCTGAGTGCAGAGCCCTACGTGGGGCTCACTCTCAGGATCTGGGCCAGAATCAAGAGTCCGGCGCTTAACCAACTGAACCACCCAAGCACCCTAAAGTTTATGTGTATTTTTAATTTCTGGCGAATCATGTCATTTCAACTTCCTCCAAAATCATACATTTTAATATTATCAAAATCAGTATGTGAGAACACTTATTCCCCTTTTTACTTCTTAATACAGAATACTCTACAGAAAGAAAGAAGGGAAGGGCAGGATAAGAGAGAGAAAGGATGTTGTAATCTTGACATCTCCAAATTTTTGAAAAGTGGGGTAATTTTTTCAGACTTTTGGGGTGGGAGAAGGGGGCTGGGTCTGGGGGTAGCGGATAGGGATAAATAAAATTAGGGTGGGGTTCTATGTATAGATCATTATATCATGAAGAAAGTAGCATGATTAAATCAAATTTTTCCACTTTAAGTCCCCCCAACGTGAGGTGATTTATATCATATCATTATCTTATTTATTTTATTATTTTTATGTGTTCTGTCATATGTAAGTGTGACATTTCTCTGTTGAGAACCTTTTGTGATTCCCTACAACCTATAGAATCTAGCCCCAATCTTCTCACCCCAGCATTTTAAAAGTCATCCATTGTTCAGGAACAAACTTCACTTTTCAGTCTCACTCTGGTCCATCACTCACTCCATTGTTTCATGTATTATGTCCCATACTTCTTGCTATTTTATGACTCTGTGCTTTGAAGTTACCCCTTCAGTTTTCTCCTTTCACTTCGGATCCATGAACCAACGCCGGGTGGTCCTAAATCATGCAGTCGGAGCCCTTGCTTCTCCTTGGAAACAACAGGACCACATCTTCATTGCGATTTCCCAATGGAAATATAGTAGAAGATTTCTCCTTGGCTGCTGTCATGGAAACATCACAACAGCATCTTCATTGGTTGTCAACAGTGAAAATATCAGGGTGGTTTCCTCATTGGCTCTTCAGTTTCAATTTTTGTCACTTTAGACTGAGTATTTCTTTAAGAACGAATCATATCATGTCACTTCTCTGCTTAGTGAACTCCCAGAACTTTCCCATTCAAAGACCACGCGTAAGTCCAGGTCAGGGATGGAAAGGACTGACCTGATTGACGCATGAACTCTTCTTATCTCCTGCCTGCTTCCCCCTCACTTACCTTGCTCCAGAACTATGTGCCTCTCTCTCCATCTCACCTATCTCCTGCCCCCAGTGCTTGCTTGTGCTTTCTTCTCTGCCTGGACCCTCTTCTCTAGATAGAGCTCCATGACTTCTCTCCTTTTCCTTCAAATGCCTGCTTGAATGTTCCCTTACCTGAAGTCATGTTATACCACCCACCCTTCTGAATCTTTCTTAACTTTCTTCTACTTTGTGAAACACTTTGCATTTTTATACTTGCCAATTTTAGGGTTTCTTTTGTTCCCGTCTCCCTATTTGAATTTAAGCATTAGGAAGATAGGGCTTTCTCCTTCTTCTCTTTCTTCTCTTTCTTCATTTTCCTAGAAGCAATTTTCCCAGTCCCAAGAATAGAAAATTTTACCTACTTTGTAATCAGTAAACATTTTATGTGAATTTATGTAATTTTTCCACATTATTGATATGTCCTGAAATACCTACTTTCAATTTTCATCCCTTCTACTTTCTTTAGAAACCCAGTGCAAATACCATTTATTCCATTAAGGCCTTTTAATTCCCTTGGTTCTAATTAAATTTCTCTCTGAAAGGTTTCCTGGTATTTTAAGTTCCAACGTTGGAATCTTTGACATTGTATCATGCTTTCAAGTTACTAAGTACATAGCTGTCTCTCCTAGTGGAAGGTAAACTACTTTTAGTTATGATTGTATTGAGAGAGGCAGTCTGCCACCAGCCCTGAGGGTCCCCTTTATGGAGGCTTGCCAGATAAAATAAAAGTGCCCACATAAATTTAAATTTCGGGTAAATAACAAATGCAATATTTGGAACACACTGATACTAAAATATTTATGCTGTTGAAATTCAGTGTAAATTCTAGGCTACCTCTGGATTTTATTTCTAACTTTGCTCATAGCATAAAGTTAAACATAATCTTTTTCCAGAAACAAATATAGGCAAATCCTCACAATCGGTAGCCATCCATTTTAATTTCCTTCTAACATCTCATGCTGTGTCTCCTGGAATCATTTATTTAGGCAAACTAGCAAAAGTCTGGCTGCTGCTTATTCATTTAAGATTTATCACAACCCTACTCTACATCTTCCCTTTCCCCCAGCATGCATTTCCATTAAAATAAACCTGTATATTTATTCTTGTTAAGATCAATTAGAGAATATGGCAATGACCTTTTGTAGTGTAGTTGCGGCATTAATTACTCATATTTTAAAAATAGGTTCTTATTTTGGAGTAATTTTAGATTTACAGAAAGCTATAAATATAATTCATGGAATTCCCAGATATAAGTGACCTATTTCGCCTAATGTTACCATCTTCCTTTACTACGAAACTGTTGTTAAAACTGAGAAATTAACATCGAAACAATTACTGAATGCGAATTTTCAGATTTCCCCAGTTTTCCCACTAATGTCTATTTTTGTTGCAGGATCTCACATGGCATTCTGTTATTATGCCTCCTGAGGCTCCTCTGGTCTGTGACAGTTTCTTAGTCTTGTTTTTGATGACCTCGAAGTTCTGAAAGGTACTAATCAGGAGTCTGTAGAATGTGTCTCAATTTGTTTTTGGTTTTGTTTATTTTTTCTGGGAGGAAACTGGTAATTGTAGTTATGATGATAATACTGGAGTTAGGGTTTTTAAAAGAAAATCACAAAGGTAAAGTGCCTTTTTCACTACATTTTATCAGAGTACACATAATATCTGCATGACTTATGACCTAATTAACCTTGAGCACATGATTAAAGTAGTATTTGCTAGTTTTCTCCATTATAAACATGCAATATTCCTTTCCATATAACTTACTCACTTTTATTGCATGAACTATGAGTTTATGAGCTATATTTTGATTATATGTTTGGATAGACTAAATTTTCAAATTGTATATATTGACAGTTACGTATCTATTCTCCTAGAGAGTGCTTAGCTCAAAAATTCCTCTAGGATAAAGAAACAAGACTAGCATTGACTTCAATTAGATTTTTAAAATATGTAGGCTAAAAAAAAAAATCCAAAGTACAAATGCAGATGTTTTTATTTACCTCTTTAAGGATGATTGCAGAGACACCAAAACAAAGGTATTTTCAAGCTGTCTCCATATGATTATATAATGTTATTAGACTGAATGTTTTAAATTATAATTTAGAGCTAATAAATTGAATATAACAAGAATTAATGTCAATTTTATTACTTAATTTGTATCAGTTGAAGGTGAAATTCACATGCAGCCATAGGATCCAACCTGTGGGTAACCGTTTTAATTTGGGTTTCCCAGAAACACACTCTGAGAAAAAGATTCACATGTAAAAAATTTAATCAGAAGTGTCCCAAGAAAAACTTAAGGGACAGAGGAAATGGGAGTGGAAAAGAGAGGAAGCCAAAAAAGTTTATCAAGAAAAAAGTGCCACAGGGGTGCCTGGGTGGCTCAGTGGGGTAAGCCTCTTCCTTTGGCTCAGGTCATGATCCTAGGGTCCTGGGATCGAGCCCAGCATCGGGCTCTCTGCTCAGCAGGGAGCCTGCTTCCTCCTCTCTCTCTGCCTGCCTCTCTGCCTACTTGTGATCTCTCTCTGTGTTTCAAATAAATAAATAAAATCTTAAAAAAAAAAAAAAGAAAGAAAGAGAGAAAGAAAAAGTGCCACAGAGGGTAATCTAGAAAGTCCTGCTCACTAGCATTGCAGAGTAGGGTCTGCTCTGCACGGGAGCACGAGGAAGCTGGGAAAGCTACACCCTACGGTTGTCAGTCACTGCAAAAAGGGGCCCCTGGGGACAATGTAAAATCCTCAGCAACCTCGGCCTTTCCATGCCCAAAGGCAAAGTGCTTCCAGAGTCGGAGAGCTGAACTCCAACAAAGATAAACGGGAGCCTGAGGTGAAAGGTGCCATAGGAAGGACAAAGGAATCTGAAGGAAGTGGGCGGGGCACTGACAACATCCGTGGGTAACAAAGCCCTTCGCAGGACTCCTTGGGAGCCCTGGTGCTGGGAACAGCATTGTTGTGTCATAAAGACAGAGTCAGAGTTTAGCTGAGATAGTATCTAATAGTCTGAAATGAAGGTGAACCCAAAGTAACCTATTTTTTTTTTTTTGGTGGCAGATATAAAGGGTGTTTTGTCATAAATTGTAACATAGGAAAAAGAGAAAACAGGTATTTTCTACTTTTTGTTTTAATCGTTCATATTTAGTGAAATTCAAGATATAGAAATCTTAATGGAGACATGGTGTCTCTTCCAGGTGTGTGTCAGCCAAAACCAAAAAGCTAATATCAGATTCAATTGGATTATTTTAGGGTACAGTTTTATTTATTTCAGTGTAATTACAAAAATAAAGTTGAGCTGTGTTGTATTGTGCTTTACAGTTTGACGTTAGGGTAGTTAGACAGCCTGTTAGTTACAGTATGAGATGAAAGGATCAGAGAGAAAAACAAAAAATAATAATTTACCAGTAATGAATTTGGTCTTCAATATCTCCCCATTCTTAATGTATAAAATCATCGTCTCTAAAAATCTACCCATACCTGCACTTCCGTCCTCTAAACAAACAAAATGAACAGGCACATAAATTCTCCAACTCAGAGAAAAGTTCCTTAACAACACCAAAAACATGTTGCTAATGAACTTTTTCTGCCCATATAGCATCTGTTTTAGAATCAAGGCTTTTATTAGTAGAGATGGAATTTTATCTTTATTTCACACTTTTCACCACTATATTATACGTGATAGTCATCTAATAAATGGTTGTTAAATGAAATATTTATCATTCTATTGCAAAATAATATCAATATACCTATTAGAACAGGCAAATCCCAACCACTCAAAATACGAGATGCCGGCAAGGCTGTAGAGCGACAGGAGTTCTCGCTCGTGGCTGCTGGGAATACAAAATGGTGTCTGCACTTTGGAAGACGGTTTGGCCATTTCTTACAAAACTCAGCATCCTCTTACTATACCATCTGGCAATCACACTCCTTGGTACCCACATAGGTTGAAATTTTACATCTCCACCAAAAAAACGGCACAAGGATGTATATCAGCTTTATTCATAGACAACAAAAGTAGAAGTCGCCAAGATGTCCTTCCATAGGTGAACAGATGAACTGTGGTCCAGCCACACGATGGAAAGTTATTCAGCACTAAAAAGAACTGAGCTATCAAGTCAGACAAGGCGCGGAAGAACCTTAAATGCGTAACACTGAATGAAAGAAGCCAGTCTAAAAGGCTGCATACTGTATGTTTTCAACTATATGATATTCTGAGAAAGGTTAAAAAATGGAAGTCATAAAAGTCACTGGTTCCCGGGGGTTAGACAATGGGGAGGAATGAATGGGAGGGCACAGAGGATTCTTTGGACAGTGAAACTGCATTTGGGATTGTACAAGAGTGGATTCATATCCCCATACGTTTGTTAAAACTCATAAAATATACACCAGCAAGTGTGAAACCTCATGTAAACCACGGCTTTTAGGTGATAATGATGTGTCACTGTTGGTTCATCCATTGTAATAAATGTGCCATTGTGCTGGGAGATGCTGCATAGTGGAGGAGGGTGTGTAGGCTTGAGGTCACGGGACATATGGACAATCCCTGACGTCGGTTCAATTTTGCTATAAATAGAAACTGCTCTGAAAATAATAACATCTACACGAAGTAGCAATGGTTAACTCTCCTAAAAGTCTATTTATCACAGGAGATATAAGAACACTCGAACGTCCTAAATCTATTGTTAAAGGGCTTAACATTTTTTACTGCTGAGTAAATGCTTGCATGAACAATTTCATGCACACAGCACATTAAACGTTCAAAAGACTTACATGAAAGACTTTTCTGCTTCTCGATCCTGTACAACTGTGAATTATTTTAGAGAAGAAGTATTTATGGTTTTTATCTTCCAATCCTTGGCATTGCTAGACTACATTCTCACGCACTCCCTACTATTGTTTTGAATGAGTGAAGGCAAAAGGTGTGAATATGTTAATGGAACTATATTTTACTATTTTTTTAAATGTCCATGTCATATTATTTGATTTTTATGGGGGAAAGAGGAAAGTAGATAGGCTAAATCAGCCAGCACTTCTGACCTTATTATCAGTCCTTTAATTTGGATTAAAAAAACATTGTCTTTGGAGTGTGTGTGCATGGGTGTGTTTAGTATAAAGTATAACTGGTCTCAAGTGATGAGCGTTTTGATTGAGAGGGAAGAAGGATGACTTGGGGACTTGGCAGGTTGTAGGGGAGAATAGCAGGTCTGGATTCGGTGAAGCTCAATGGACAAGCTGAGTCTGTGATCAAGGAGGTGGCATTTAGGTGAGAAGTTCAGAAGAGGGAAGTTGGAAAGCCCTCTGGGATTGTAGAGAAAAGTAACAGAGCACACTGTCCCCTTTATAATTTTGAGAGAGAAAGAATAGAAAAGTATGTAAGTCAATAAAATATTTGCAAGTTTTCTTATAGATCACCAGCCATTTATTAACTTCTAAACCTCATTTCATTTTAGTTTCTTTAGTTATCATTCCCCATAAATGATGCATCATGCCATATGACTCTACTCTCTCCTAGGAAGATAGGAGATCTCTGATTTTAAGTGCATGTCCCAGGACCAAAGCACAGGACTCCTGTTCAGTTAGTCTATGCTCATAGCTGGTATTTGATTGCTGGGCTATTATTTGGCTTTTCAGTGTTTTGAAAATCACCATAATTCTATGATTTTGCCAGGAAACACTTGGCTTCCTACATCTGTTTGTATCTATTGCACATACAATTTGATTTTAGGCCACACAACATAGACAACAATCAAGGCAACCACTAAGCAGGGTGATTGAACAAATGTCTCCCACACAGATGTGGGTCAAACTAACATAGATAAATAGGGCATATTGCCTGGTTAAATCCGAGGAATGCTAAACAACAAAAATCAATGAAGAAAGGCATTTAGTTGAATGTCAGACAAAATAAAAAATAAAGGTCAGAGAGCTGCAAAATTTTTCTGTGCACCTCTAACTCTATAATTCTTTCTCATAGTAGACTGGTTTCCTCTACAGGTGTTCACTATTGGAGAAACCCATTGTGGCCAGAGGTCTGAGGTCAAGTCAGGTTAACCAGCCCTGTAACTGGCACAAGAGTAGAGGCTTTGCAAGAGTAGTGTCTGGTCTGTGGTTGTGAATATCAGAAGAAGTTCACCACATGGATTCTGAGTGTTCGCAGCCCAAGAGATCCCAGGAAGAAAGCATATTATAGTGCTGCTGTGGCCACATTTGGGTTATTCAGAATCACATCTCTCTCTCTCTTTCTTTGTCTTCTTTCTCTCTCTTTTTGGTTAGTTTTAAATGGATGAAAAATCCCCTATGGGATTTCATGGTGATACTTTAAAATGTGTTACATAATATTATATAAGGAAGAGATGGATAGATTACAGGTAGACAGAGATAGATTATTCTTTATCTTAATTTTACGACCTACAACACAGGGCGTTATAATCCCTGTTTCCTTCAGAGAGGCTTTTCAAGCTCTGTGTTCAGAAGCATTATATTAGTTTGACTACTGCATAATGATAACAATCTTCAGAGCAATATTGAAGTCATTTGAGATTCTAAACATTATGCAATCCAGACAGGAGAAGGGTTCTAAATTCTCATCATCTGGAGACACAGATGTTTGACTTCTTTGTTTGCTTTTTTGTGCACTTTGAGTGTGAGACGCTCAATCTTATTGACTAGATATTGTTTTTTGAACAGTTTCAGTTCGACACCACTAAGAACTATTTGCAGAATTCGTCTGGTTGAAACATTTAAGCAAACTGATGACTACGAATGCTGCTGAATAAAATTACTCCAGGTGGTATAAGCCATTTGTTAGTAGTTTATGCTTAATAGTTTTGTTACTTATCTAAATTATACGGAAGTATGCAATTAAGTCTTTTGTGGTGGTCGGTGTTTTGCTGTTATTATTATTGTTACTCTGTTTTCTATTATTACCAGCCACCCATTTTATTGAAAATGCTCCTGCCACAAGAGACTTAAATTTTCTTTGTGGGGATATTGTGTTTAATTAGCGATATCAACTATAAAAGAAACGTGGAATTTAGAGTCATTTACACCTGTGCTCAAACACCAGCCCTACCATTCTCTTCTTCTACCATCAGGAACAAGTTATTAAAAATCTACGAGCATCAGTTTTTTTGTTGGTAAAATTAGTTTCTAAGAAACACCTTGCTGGGACGTTACAGGGCTAAATGATTCTCTGGGAGGTTTTAGGACAAGAAGGATCACACTCAGACCTGTGATTTAGGAAGATCTCTTTGGCAGTAGGGAGGAGATAGGATTAGAGAGACATGCTTGCAGGAACTGTATGAGAATGTCTAAGTGTCTGAACCAAGGCATCATTTGTGGTTTAGAATAGGTTTGTCAGAGATCAAATATCCAAGATGGTATCAATGGGGGTAGTTCTTAGCCTTGGGTGGGAAACAGGTGGGATTCAGATATGAGTATGCTTCCTAGGTGTCCCAGATAACTGCTGGGCCAAGCAAAATTTGTGAACCAGGAACCTACAGATAGGGTAAACTGATGAAGGCTGGATGAGAGGGAGCAATGGCTCTTAACCCTGACTCCAATTAATCACCTGGTCAGCTTTTAAGAAACATGAAAACCCCTAGCCTCCCCCACAAACAGTAAGTCAGAGTCTCCACTGGGGAGTGTGGCTATAGTATTATTTAAGAGCTTCCTAACAGATTTTAAAGAGCAGCCACATTGAGAATCCCTGAGAAAGATGGGCCTCCAGGCCAACCCAAAGAGGCTTAGACACAGGTAGATGGAGATGCCATTTACTGAGAAAGAGAACATAGGAGAATGCATAGGTTTGGAGTGAAGAGTAAAGAGTGGTTTGTTGGACTGTGAACATACCGAATTTAAGATACTTAAGGGACCACCTAGTAATGATGCCCAAGAGGAAGTCAGGTCTACTGCCCTGAATCTCAGAAAGAAGGTGTTGATTAAGAACATATGTTGAATGTAAGTGACCGTTGAAGCCATGGACAAAGGTGGAGTCTTGTAAGAAGACTGTGTAGAGTGATGATAAGAGAAAAATAAAGGCACAAGTCTGGGTAACACCAAAATAGGGGAGCGGAGGGAGAAATTACTCCATCCCTCACATGCGTGGAAAAAGACCATGAAACGCACAGCTCTATGCTCAGAAAGGAGCCTCTGTCAGCATTCCGTGATCTGATCCAGTCGTTTGGATACAGAACTACATACAAAGGAGAATTAGAAATGCAAAAAGGAAAGAGGCCCCAAACTAAAAGCAGATGAACTTATTTGAACAGTCTTGCAAACACTTCCCTTTCCCCTAAATGAGGATCACTTTATCATAAAACAGAAAATTAAACTTAAGGGACACCCCGTCATTGTTCTTAGCTAAAGCCAAGCTATAGGCCTTTGTATTGTTCCAGAATTTATAATATTTTAAATTCCACAAATTAATTAACTTGCTTTGAATAGCTGAAGAACAATAATTAAAACCTAATGTCTTTTCTATTGGGAAGCATATAATCGTAGAGTAAAGAGGATTGCTTTTGTGTTTTCCTTACCTGCACCTAGGGAAATAAAACAAAACTGCATTTCACAGCCAAAATGCATTTTGGCAGAGCCTTTCGGAATTGTAAAGTACAGAAGTTATTCTAGTCTCTGGAATTTAAATACGGAGTTTCACTAATTAGGAAACAATGACCCAGGTCATACAAAAATTCTCAATATTTGAAGATTAAATCACTCTGAGTGGTAATAATTGACCTTTGTCAATTAAACACGCTTACGGAGAACTTGGGTATTGTGAAATTTATAATTAGCATATTTTAAATATATTTTACTCTTTTTAAAAAACAGTTCATTCAGTATTAATTGCATTGTATTCTTGAATCAAAGCTGGTAGAATCAACACTTTCATCCTCACATTTCTGAGACATTCCCTACGGCAAATGGAAGGAGCTGCAAGGTGAAGAACTGGCTTCAGCAGAAATGGAGTCTGAATCCCAACCCTGACTTTGAACCTAAGCTTGGACCAATTGTGTAGCCCATCACCTGGCAGGTGGAGATGATAATAATGACACTGTCGAGAGAACTGAATGAAAGAATTACGAAAAACACTCCCCACAGGACTTCTCATAGAGAAAGGAACAAGAAATGTCAGCTCTCATTGTTATTATCATCATGAGTATTGTTTGTTCTCTTAAAACCTTCCCTTAAAAAAATGAGTCCTTCATTTTTAATAATAATATATGTTAAGAGGGATACATGGGACATAAACTAACCATTGACCACATTTCCCAAAAAGATAATTCTTTGTTGTTGAATTTAAAGAAAACATTCAGTCACCTTTCATGAACTTCTAAATGAATTTCAAAACCATGCACAAAGTCAAACCCAGCCTCTTATTCTAGTCTCCTGTTCTACCCTTCCAGAGCATGTTAAATTCTAGCTGAACTCAGTTCATCCAAAAAAAAGTCTGCTCTACTTATCTCTGTTTTCTGATTAGCCACGGTGGTGGGCCGAATAACTGTCCCCCCACCATCCGCTTCCCTAGAAACTCTGAATTTGATAGGTTACATGGTAAAAAGGACCTTGCAGTTATGATCGATGATTTTAAAGTAGCAAGATCATCTTGGATCACCCATGTGGTCCCATGTAATCAAGGCAATCACAGGGTTCTTTTAAGTGAGTGGTTTAGGGTGACTACACAGAAGAGGAGAAGGCTGTGGGCCTATGGAATCGGGGTTGGCATGACATGGCCACAGACCAGAGAATGCAGGCAGCCACCAGAAACTGCAGTAGACAAGGAGTGGATTGTCACCCAGAGCCTCCAGATGGAACCAACCGTGTTAATACCTTGATTTTAGCCCTTTAAGATTCATTTCAGACTTTTCCTGTTATGTAAGACCATAAAGTTCTGTTGTTTTAGGTTATCGAGTTTGAGGTTATAAGTTATGGCGGCCTTAGGGAATGAATACAGCACCTTTCACATCCTCTCCAGAATTAGCTCATCCATTCATGTTATCCAGGCCCCTGCTCCAATGGCATTTCCATAGAATTTCCATAGAATTTCCACAGAAAAAAAGACAATTTACATAAAGGACTCAGGTATAAAAATGGCTTTGGATTTTCAACAGCATCTCTGTAAGCTAGAAGACAAGGAAGCCGAGTATACAAATTCTGAAGGAAAATAACTCCCAACCAAAAAATTACAGATCCAGCCAAACAATGAATCAAATATGTTGGTGGAATAAAGGTTATGTCTAGACCTCCAAAAATTCAAAATATTTACTTCATAATCTCTCTTACTCATAAATCTAAATAATGCACTTCATTTTAATAAGGGAAAATTTCAAAAAAGACAGCAAAATCAGGGCCACATGGCACATCCCAAGAATGGGAGAAATGGGGAGGCAGAATGAGAGCTGTGTGACAGGTGAGGAGGACAGTCTCCTCAGATCAGAGCCTGTCACACCACCACTTGAGACGTTCCTTCCAGTAGATAAAGAGATATCTTACTTAATGTGAATGATTGTCTTGAGAGGAGAATGGGGCTGAATTACTAGTAAACACAAAGAAAACTATCTGAAAGAACTGAAAGCTCCTCCGTTGAGAACAGACAAAAAATAGCAGAAGGGATAAATAATACTCATCCACTCTACATTAACTCTGAATAGCAGACATAATAGTGTGAATAGTGATTAAGTAATTAGTAGTTTCATGTGTAAGGATGCTGTGGGACTGGAAGAAAGAAAGCTGAGTCATCATTTTAGGAAACAACTGAACCTGAACTTGAGGCATGATAAAGAGGACTGTTAAGTGTGTTATGTAGAAATTCAGAAGTGAAGACCATAGACTTGACCAAAGTCATTGGAAGTGACCTGAGAAGGGAGGCTATTTGTTGTCTATTAAGATACTTTGTAAACAAGTTAATATTTTAAACTCTTGTGTTTATATAACTTTGATAGAGATAAAAACATAAAGAGAATGTAAAATAATTCCAGACTGCAAGTTCTATTACAAAGCTGTAGTCATCAAGACAGTATGGTACTGGCACAAAAAACAGACACATAGATCAATGGAACAGAATAAAGAGCCCAGAAATGGACCCTCAATTCTATGGTCAACTAATGTTCAACAAAGCAGGAAAGAATGTCCAATGGAAAAAAGACAATCTCTTCAACAAATGGTGTTGGTAAAATTGGACAGCCACATGCAGAACAATGAAACTGGACCATTTCCTTAAACCACAAACAAAAATAGACTCCAAATGAAAGACCTCAATGTGAAACAGGAATCTATCAAAATCCCTGAGGAGAATACAGGCATCAACCTCTTCGACCTCAGATGCAGCAACTTCTTCCTAGAAACATCACAAAAGGTAAGGGAAGCAAGGACAAAAATGAACTATTGGGACTTCATCAAGATAAAAATCTTTTGCACAGCAAAGGAAACAGTCAACAAAACCAAAAGACAACCAATAAAATGGAAGGAGATATTTCCAAATAACATATCAAATAAAGGGCTAGTATCCAAAATCTATAAAGAACTTATCAAACTGAACACCCAAAAAAACAAATAATCCAATCAAAAAAATGGGCAAAAGGAATAGACATTTCTGCAAAGAAGACATCTAAATGGCTAGCAGACACATGAAGAAGTACTCATCATCACTTGGCCTCAGGAAAATACAAATCAAAACCGTGATGAGATACCACCTCACACCAGTCAGAATGGCTAAAATTAATGTCAGGAAATGACTGGTGTTGGCAAGGATGTGGAGATAGGGAAACCCTCCTACATTGTTGGTGGGAAAGCAAGCTGGTGCAGCCACTCTGGAAAACAGTATGGAGTTTCCTCAAAAAGTTGAGAATAGAGCTACCCTACAACCCAGCAATTGCACTACTAGGTATTTACCCTAAAGATACAAAATGCGGTGATCTAAAGGGGGCTGTGCACCCTAATGTTTATAGCAGTAATGTCCACAATAGCCAAACTATGGAAAGAACCTAGATGTCCATCAACAGATGAATGAATAAAGATGTGGTGTATATATATATATATATAATGGAATATTATGCAGCCATCAAAAACCCCTAAGTCTTGCTGTTGGCAATGATATGTATGGAACTAGAGGTTATTATGCTAAGTGAAACAAGTCAATCAGAGAAAGACAATTATCATATGATCTCACTGATATGAGGAATCTGAGAAACAAGACAGAGGATCTTAGGGGAGGGGAAGGAAAAGTGAAACAAGAGGAAACCAGAGAGGGAGACAAACCATAAGATACTCTTAATCTCAGGAAACAAACTGAGGGTTGCTAGAGTGGAGGGGGGTGGGGAGATGGGATGGCTGGGTGATGGATATCAGGGAGGGTATGTGCTATGGTGACAGCTATGGATTGTGTAAGACTGATAAATCACAGACCTGTACCCCTGAAACAAACAATACAGTATATGCTAATAAGTAAAGAAAAAAAGAATGTAAAATGTAATTTGTAATATGAAGAAAGAAACATATAGGACTAAATCCAACAAAAAATAAATAGAACATTTATGGAGAAAAGCAATGAAATCAATTGTAGAAAAAAATAAATGATAACAATTAAGAACAACACTGTTTTTATGCATAAAACAAATCATTTTCATAAAAATGTCAAATTTCCCCAAGTTTATCTGATATTGTTGCAATTCCAATCAATTCAACTGGGATGAGATTATAACAAAGTAACTCTAAATTTACTGTAAAAGTATAAATATGCATGAACAGATAAAGTGATTTTGAAATAGAATGCAAATCATTAAAAAATAAGACAGATAGAGGCGCCTGAGTGGCTCGGTTGGTTGAGTGACTGACTCTTGATTTTAGCTCAGGTCATGATCTCAGGGTGGTGGGATGGAGCCCCGCAGTGGGCTGTGCACTCAGCCGGGAGTCTGCTGGACATTCTTCCCTCTCCCTCTGCTCCTGCCCTTTACCCACACTCTCTCCCTCGTTCTCTCAATCTCTCAAACAAATAAATAAATCAATCCTAAAAGAAACAAACAAACAAACAAAACACACACACACATTGGAGAAAAAGTAGGACAAGCTTGAGTAAGATTTGTAGTCCAGGTAATTACATTGTTCCAGGGCTAATCTCCTGTTCTTGAGAACCGTGCTATGTTTCTGTGAGATGTTAATGTGACAAGAAGTCAAGAGACACATATCAGTAAGCAGCTTTTACCATTTTTGCAACTCCTCTTTAATTCTAAAATTAGTGCAAAATGAAGCATTTAAAAAAGACAAGTAGTTAATATTTTGAAGGATTGGTAAAAGTGCAGAGAGGAACCCTAAAGAATGGAAAGTCCTGAAACTCCTATGGGTATATGACGATGCAGTGTATGACAAAAGTGGTTTCAGGAATCAGTGGGTGTCTGAAGAGCTTATTGAGAAAATGATGTGGGAAAACTGGCTCACCTGTTTGTGAAAAAAATGTGGATCCCACCTCACACCACGCAAAAAAACAATTTCAAAAGAATTAATGTCTTAACTAAGAGGCTAACAGAAGAAAATATCAAATCGTTTTGGAAATTATGTTTGGACAATATTTCCTAATTTTTAAAATACAAACTATGAGGGGTATAGACGAATATATCAAACTAAAGATATCATGCAGAAAAAGTAGTGGCTAAGGATATGTAAAAAGAGAGTTAACTGCATGAATAATATGGAAAATGAAAATTAAACTCATGACATACCAGATTAAGCCTATAATGTTGACAAAAGTTAGAAAGAGGGAAAATAGCAAGTGCTTTTAAAATATGAAGCAATGACACCCCTTTGTACAAATGCTGGGAATACATAGGGCACCATTCTGAGAGCATATCTGCAGTACTTACTGGGTCGTGTATGTGTCCCACCCAACAGCGCTCCTTCTCTGTAAATACAGGTTTCCCCCACTCTCCGAAAATTCTCTTTATTCCACTTAGCTTTTACAAAAGATCTACATCAGTACGTATTTTCAGTAACTGAAAGAAATCCAAAGAGGACTTTCACTTTTACAAAATGGTGATTGCTTCTTCACCTTAAGCCCTTGGGCTTGGGGAAAGATTTCATAGAAACCTTCTACTTTTGGATCACGGGGGAAACCTGTCCCTGGAGGAGTATTTTCCAGAGGTCCACAGGACTTATAAAGGAAAGTACTGATTGACATATTTTGCTGGCAAAGAAGAACATGACCATCTAGATGGCATATATAAATAAATATCTAGATGGCATATGTAAATAAAAGGCTGATAAGCACAAAATGGAACACTATGTAGTAACAAAAGTAGTGTAATTATATTGACATAAATCCAAATAGATCTCAAACATGTACAGCTGACACAAGAGATATAGCAAAATATTTTAAGTAAATTTAAAACACAAATATACAGAATATAAACCTATTAACAAATAAATATAAACCTATTAACAAATAAATCATATAACTCAACAAATATGTAAATGTTGTGTTGGAGGGAAATTTATTAAATACACTAAAATGTATGCCACAGAGAGGCCAAGAATATGCTGGAGGATGACAGGTGAAAAATAATCGGTAAAATAAAAATAATCAGTGAAATAGGTACTAATCACCTAGAGTTGATAATAGCATGTCATAAGTTGAATATGTTAATTTCATGTGCTCATAGCTAAAAGTATAATAATAAAGTAATAATAAAAATCTCAACATTATTATGAAGTAGCTAAAAGAATACAGTACTCCACCATTTTTGGATATGAATTTAGTATAATAATAGTGATTTCCATAAAATTATTGGCTAATAAAATACATGTTCTTAGGCAAATACAGAGGATAGAGGTACATAAAGCTTAAATCACTGAGTATGTTATTGCTTTCATACATGACTACAATATAGATATGCCTCTTTTAACAACGTTGGCTTGGCATGCGTATGGAATATAACAAGGTAAATTTCTAGAAGACTGCAAGTAATTGCTTTTCAGTATGTTCCGATGGAATTTTATTTTATTTTATTTTTTTAAGATTTTGTTTATTTAGGGCGCCTGGGTGGCTCAGTGGGTTAAAGCCACTGCCTTCGGCTCAGGTCATGATCCCAGGGTCCTGGGATCGAGGCCCACATCGGGCTCTCTGCTCGACGGGGAGCCTGCTTCCTCCTCTCTCCTCTCTGCCTGCCTCTCTGCCTACTTATGATCTCTGTGTGTGTGTCAAATGAATAAAAAAAATCTTTAAAAAAAAAAGATTTTGTTTATTTATTTGAGAGAGAGAAAGCGAGAGAGAGCATGAGAGGGGAGAAGGTCAGAGGGAGAAGCAGACTCCCCATGTAGCTGGGAGCCTGATGCGGGACTCGATCCCGGGACTCCAGGATCATGACCTGAGCCAAAGGCAGTCACTTAACCAGCTGAGCCACCCAGGCGCCCCTTCTGACAGAATTTTAAAAGGCACTTCAGAAACCTAAGATCTAGGTATCATGGAGTATCATCAAGAAGAACAACTGACAGTAAAACCAAAAATTAAAAAAAAAAAAAGTATGGGAAGAGTTACATACTTGCACGAAGAGAACCCACAGATTTACGTGAGCTGAACTGTGGAGTTGTGAGGATTAGGTAATGTGTAGGGAAAGGAAGAAAGCTGGAGCACAGAAGGTAGCCTTATAGTTTGTGAAAATGGACAACTAACTCTGGTTGAATAATTTGGTGAATCTGTGTAGGATTGTTTTACTATGGCCTGAGAGAGAATTGATCACTGACTCCTCAAAACTCTGTTCCCATGTGGTGCCTGCGGGGTTCAGTCAGTTAAGCTGCTGACTTGATTTTGGCTCCGGTCATGATCTCAGGGTTGTGAGACTGAGCCCTGCCTCTGGCTTGGTGATAGTGGGGAGCCTACTTAAGATTCTCTCTCTCCCTCTCCCTCTGGCCCCTCCCTACCACTCATGCTCTCTCTCTCTCTTTCAAATAAGTAAATAAATCTTAAAAACAAACAAACAAAACCCAAAAAAACAAAAACCCCACAAAACTCTGATCCCCTGTAGTTACCTAGAGATTTTTTTCACATTTTCTCATCAAAGCAATAGAAATTTGACACAAAAACTCCTCTATTTTAAAAGCTACTTTTCAAGTTAAGTTCCTTTATACAATCTCTTGAAAGAGACAAGATTGTCCTTTCCAAATATAAAGACCAACTGTCTTTCACTCTTGAGGTTTCTTGTTCCAGGTAATATATTTTTTTAAGATTTTATTTATTTATTTGTCACAGAGAGAGAGAGAATAAGCAGGAGGAGCAACAGGCAGAGGGAGAAGCAGGTTCCCCGCTGAGCAAGGAACCCAGTGTGGGACTCAATCCCAAGACCCTGTTGATCATGAACTGAGCCGAAGGCAGAGGCTTAACCAGCTGAGCCACCCGGGGATCCCTCTTCCAGTAAATATCTACTTTTGTGATATTCCAAGGTTCCTTTTGATTATATTCATTTGCTGTTTCCAAAGATCTCCCATTATTTATGTTTCCTTTTATTCCAACTATCTAGCCAACTATTTTCATCATAAAACTTATTTCAGCACTGTTCTTATTTTTCCATAAGATGTAAATTTCACTGTGATTTGCCAATATCATCTACCAAGAAAATATCAATTGTTGTAATTGAAGACACGTGCTTTTTAAAATGGATTTAATCTAATGGATATAGAGTTTGCTCTATATTTAATCTAGAGAGTCAATCCATTACTGGATGTCAATAAAATATAAATGGATTTGGAGTATTGACTCAAGGACTATTGTTTTTTCTTGGACAATAACTTACACATTATTATACCTTGTATGTTAGCATAGCCAAAGAGAAATAATTAGGTATTAAAATGCAGCATTATATTGAAAGGGAAGTGTTAACAATTTCTCCAGATCCTGTATCGGCTGAAGTGGAACTACTTACCAATGTTATTCCTTTTCTTATAATTCTAAGTGTTTAATATATTTCCCTTGATCTGAATATAAATGCAAGTGTATTTTATCACCACATTGTTAAATGGTCTAAGTCTGTTTTTCAAATGTCTATTTGGCATGTCAGTGAAGTTATATTGCTGTAAATTTATGCTATATTTATCTCATCTTGATTTTATGATCTGCTTTTGAGCTCTATTGGCAGCATTTGGTGATTATTCTGCTTATTTTACTAATTAAAATTTGGAAAAATGATTTTTATTCTGTTCCATGCCTGTAAAAAAATAAAAAACTGTCTTCCATGTCTTTACTGAGTCTTTTAGTTCTCATGTTTTCCCTGATGTTAATTTAATTTGATTTGAATTTTAAAATACCCTGTCTATTGTCTTATTTCATTTTCTTTCAAATGAAAGTGGATTTTTTCTAAGTAATAAAAATGATAATTTGTTTAAAGATTTATTGTCATGTTATTAAGAAATAGAAGTGTTAGAAAACTGATTACCAAAAACGATTCTGTATCAAGATATATACAATTCATCTTAAGAATTATAGTGTTTTAAGATAAATAAAATTTGACTGTAACATAATTGGTGAGAGCTCTGTCACTTTTGAAACTCAAGTAATTCAATCTAACTGTAAATTTGAGGAGTTTCCAAAGTTGTATTTGATGAGATTAATATAGACACACTTTTATGTGTACATATGTGTGTGTGTGTGTGTTGTGTGTGTGTGTGTGTCGGGCTGGTGATCATTGTTAGAAAAGTTTGGGGAAGAATGAAAGAATGAGCAGTTTGTGGGTAAAAGGAGGTTACAAGAAATGGTGACACCCATAAGGAGATTGACATGGTAAGTATGGATAATTTTGACATATGGTTCCTTGCAAGGAAATGGCAGTACTAATTACTTATGCTTAATTCTTTATCAACAGTCTCTTTGAACCCCTTTAGAGATCCTCCATGACCCCATGGCTAGAGTTCCTGACCCTCAGTATGAGAAACATTGAATGCAAACAAGCAAAAATGTCTCAGAGCTATGTTTTTTCTGAGCTACAAAGTGGCTTACAAAGTTAAAAATAGAAATCTGAATACATGTGTCAACACTTACATGAATGAAAACACTGAACCTCCTCTTTTAGAGCCAACATCTCCTCTCAAAGTAGATAGAGTAATATAATCAGGGCAAGGTCAAGTAATTGCCAAGGAGGTCCTGGACAAGACATTTCTTCCTATGAGCTATTTTTATTCAAAAGAAAAAAGTACCTCTTTTTTTCAACTGCTTCATAGTGCTTGTGTAGAGAATTACGTGAAACAGGAAGGTTCATAATTTTATTCAAATATAAATCTAACTTCCAATTTTTAAAAACCTTCATTTTAAATTCAATTTAAATGCATATCCCAAGAGAACAAAAGGCTGCCCAATTTTTTCCTGGATATGACTAAAAAGAAAAAAAAGAAAAAGACAAGTGATAACAATGAGGGTTTATAGACAAGATAACAGGTTCTTCAGTTGAAATCTTTGACCAACAAAAAAGTAATTTTTCTAGAAATCTCAAAGAATTACCCACCAGAAAAGTGGATTTCTACTAAAGTTGTGGGCTAAAAGTATAGGTGCCAAAATGGATTTGGGAGAAATGGAGATGATTTTAAGTGGTAAATGAGTTCCCACTAAGCAGATAATAATGCTGGACATTCTAAATATATATATTTCTTCAGATAAAATCTGAAACATAAAATGAGAATAGAAGATATATACTGAATTTTTTCTGAGATAATTATCTTTGTATTAGGGATTACCTTTTTCTTATTTTATATTTTTACATGATTTATCTAATTATAATACAACCAAATTGCATCAAAGAGCCCTGCTGATTAAAATATGTCTGGAGAGCCCTCTGGTGTGCTAGTTCATAAAATGAGCTGGAAAGCTTGTATTACTTATTTCAATAATTCATTCATTGATTCACTGAATAATGATTTATTATATGTTTGCATGAGTCCATGCGAGGTGGCATCTAAAGCGGGTTATAATTTTATTAAAGATAATTACAGAGATGTTAAAATTAATACCTCCTATGCCTACAATCTTTACCTTCCTGCCTGTTTCTGAATCCATAATAATAATAAAAAATGTTTAAATAGAAGAGGGGTCGCCTCGGTGGCTCAGTGAGTTAAACATCTGACTTCTGCTTAGGTCACGATCTCAGGGTCCTGGGGTCAAGCCCTACATCAGGCTCTCTGCTCAGTGGGGAGCCTGCTTCTCCTTCTCACCCTCCCCCTGTGCTCTCTCTATCTCTCTCTCAAATAAATAAAGACAATCTTTTAAAAATGCTTACTCAGTCTTTTTTAATAACTCCAGTGATCACTTATAATAACAAACAATAATAATTTATTAAATAATCACATTAGGACTTTAGCATAGAATATATTTTGTTCATTAAAATAATCACCATAGAAGACTATATGCTTATCCTTTCACTGATGTTATTTCTATAATATTAAGGAGTGGAATACAGAGAGCACACTGAATATCCTAAATAAAGCTATTATCTAAAAGGATTAATCCGATCTTCGGATCATTTGTGTCATGAGCAATGTCTTTTCATTTTGCTTAAAATAACAAAATAATATTTCACCTCTATGTTCCCTTCAAGTTTTTCCTTTTCAGGAAGACTTTCTTTCTTTCTTTTTTAGAGTCCAAAAAAATTTTTTGCCAAACATTTTATATTAACATTCTAAATGAATTACACCTTTCTATCATTCATTTGTATATTTGTACAAGTAATTAGTTCATTTATCATTTACTAAGTGTTAAGAAAGAACCCATACTCTTAAGAAAATAAATAATTGTCAAGTAAGAAACTATCATTAAAACATATAATTATCATATGAGAAGACAAATAAGAGATATAATAGAGTTCCTTGGCATTGTGCTGGGAGAAATTATTAACCACGGATGTCTAGAGAGTTGGAAAAGGTCTTATAGAGAAAGTGAGGTTTCAACTGGGTGTTGACTAACAGTAACTTACAGATTAACTTTAGGTTGACCTTTCAATCTTAGAGAAATGACAAAATCAGACAAGTCTCAGCTAGACCCTGAGCATGGAGATGTGAGTAAAGTTTCACCCTCTTTATTTTTGTATTCTCAGAGCCAATGTGATTTTTGAAATGAGGTATAAGAAGTATGAAGTCACAATGCAAAGTAAACTGCAAAAAACTGTATTTTTTCAGTAGCATGACCATATACTTGTTTTTCAACTCAGGAGAATTTTAAAAGTGAGAAAATGGAGTCCTACCTATTTATGCTGGCAAACAGGCAGATGCAGGAACTCTCCATACAACCACCATATACCTGTGCACTAGGTGCACACTGGTGAGGAAAAAAGGGATGTCTTTATGCAAAGCTTCAGGGAAGGCTATGCAGCAAAGTAGTCTTACTAATCCTATGTCACTCGACTCATTCAGTTACAGAGAAAATTCCAGTCAAATCTATTACACTTAAAATAGTTTTTTGCTCTTTTGAACAGTCAACAAGTTTAATATAAATTAGATACAAACAAACTAACCAACAAAAATGAGGATATATGCACATCCAACTTCTGGAACCAAGTAAATATGCTAATTTGAATGGGCACTCAGGCATAGCGAATTACATTCTAATCTATAGCATGAGGGTTTTTTCCAGTTTTTTTGCTCACAACACTCTGGCATAATGTGTCTAAAACAGAGACAACAGCATGACTGCTGTTTTATTTCCAGGAATCCCCCCAAAAATAGCTCTCTAACATCTAATAGCTGTATGAATATGATACCCAACATGTGGAATCTTGGTACATGGGTTCCCTGTTCAACGCCCAACACTTTATTCTAGATGTGACAGAGTTGGGCCCTTTCCATTATCTTGCTCCACTCTTCCTGACCAATTACTCACTTCCATTCTTAACTACCACCTACGTATATGGATGACTCTGAGCTTTATTGTTAACCTATGCATCTCTTAGAAACACATGCACTTTCTCATTGACCATCGTAACCTAGCTACTGAAGGGGAATTGATAATTATCCTCATGTCTCAAAATATGTCTCCTCTCTTCTCTTCTCTTTTCTTATCTGGGTTAACACCATCAAAAATAAGTTTCAAGTGATCTTTAAGACTTTCAACACCAATTTTCTAATTGCTTTACAAACTCTAGTTTTTCCACCTTTTACTCATTTTTTAAATACTTCACTGTTTCCATACAAACTATAGAATTCAATTAAAGCTAATTAGCATAGCATATGAAATCTTTCATAAGTGGACCTGTATTTTTCTAATTTATTTTCTTCAGGTTCACTACAAACAAGTTTATAAGTATAAGAGTATCACATTGTCTATCTATTACTTATTTATATGAGCCCAACTGAGTTAGAGTATCTCTTTATCTGTTTGGTGAAACATTTAGATTTTCTCTTCTGTGAACTACCTTTCCATAACCTCTTTCAACTTTATTATTGGGTGGCTTACTTTCTCCTTTTAAAATCTTTGTTCATCATGAAATTTTACCTCTGGCTGAATTCTGTACTAAATTTATTTTTCCAAATCTATTGGCTGTCTATTGATTTTGTTTGAGGGTGTTTTCTTACGTACAGCTTTATTTTTGTATAGGCTACCATGCCATTCTTTTATAGCATCTTGATATAAGCTTTGATTAAGAAAATTTGTCCTTATCTTACTAATTTTTCCATGACTACTTTACCTGATAACTATGGTTTTATTTTTTAGCTTTTAACTGTTCAATTTATTTGAATCACTCCCCTTTTTTGATAAGATATATCTTCAGTTTTATTTTATTTTTCTTAAACAATAGCAATTATTAAGTTTTGCTATCTCTATGCATTGAATCATCCATCTTTTTCCTTATTGAACTAACATCAGGGCACCTGGGTGGCTCAGTCAATAAAATGACCCACTAAGGTCATTACCTCAGGGTCCCACAATGGGCTCTGCACTCAGAGGGGAATCTACTTGAGATTTCTCTCTCTCCCTCTGCTCGTTCCCCCACTCATGTGCACTTGCTCTCTCTCTGTCCCTAAAATAAATAAATAAATCTTAATTAAAAAAATAAACTAAAACATCAACTTCTTCATATGCTAAATTCTTCTATAACCTGGGATCTACTTTCTGGATTTTCTGTTCTCTTTGATTGATCTAGGTTTGATTTCCAGTAGCTCTATCGTACCTATAAAACTCTAATTCTGGTTCCTGTCACCATTCCTAATACAAATGTTTTTTCTCATCCTTTCTGTCTGGATTCCCTTCCCACAGTTGGACGAAGGCTCTGTGAATGTCCTTTCCTTTGGAGAGAATTCTTCATTAAGAAAGAGGCTTTCAGCACATTTTACCAAGGTTAATCTTTCCCTTCCCTTCTCAGCTAAGATGAGATCTTTTTGGATTTTCACCATGGGAACCTGGTAGAGTTCTGGAAGTTAAGGCCAAGAAAGTGTGTTCCTACCAAGTCTTCTGTCTCCTGGAGGTTCTCACCCTCATGGTAGTCCACACTTCATCTCTGGTAATTCTTCACAATTACCATTTAATGTTCCAGGGTAAGACTGCAGCAGCTTCTTGTTCAGGTGAGCATATATTAGCTATGTCTCTCCTGTTGTGCCATCTGTCCAGATTTCAAGGGGTACTTTGTCCTGTGACTTCAGTTCTTCCATGGGTCCAAGAAATCACTGGTTTTCACATTTTCCAGCTTTTGTTGTGCAAAAACAAAGGAATGACTTCTAAATTCTTTGTCTCTCAGAATTGAAGCTCTAAGTCTCATGAATATTCCTGGACAAAATTTGCCAAAACTTCTTTTCAGTATATTTTTAGATTAATCAAAAAAATAAACTCTACGTTTACACTAGAGTTGAACAATTAAATAAATGAATGGCAGATGGTCAGAGCCAGGTTTCTTGCTGTTGGAGTAGGTATTTACAGACAAGCAAGTGGAGGAGGCTATACAGATCCATGTGGTAATGGGTTAGAATTGGGAACATCAGCAGGAACTGTTTAGTTTAATATTGATATGGATGATTTTATACAGATATGCAGATATTACATATGAATTGCCTAATATGCAGTTCATATATACACATAGTGTTCCTTGTTCTGTGACTTGAGAGATCCAGAAGCAACTGTCACACGCTTAACTCCACATTGTTTAAATGTGAACTGCACATAGTGACTTCCTTCCAAAGAGTACAGTATGGAAAGGGAGGGGGGAAGTAACTACAGTGGAAAACCCTAATAAACACTACTTCAGCCAAATAGTTAATTTTAACATGTACAGTGTTAAGTCATTTTTATCAGTAAAAATCACTGATAGGATGTGTAGAGAATGGGACTTCACCCCTTGGTCTCCTTTCTCTCTTGGTCTCTCTCTTTCTCTGCTCCTCCCAGATTCATGCACATACTCTCTCTCTCCCTCCCTCTCTAAAATAAATAAATCCTTAAAAAAAATACTTATTAGCATGTAGATATTTATCAAAATAGATTCAGTTCACAGTCAACTATAGGGGAAGTAACATTTTACTCACAGCAAATGTTTTCACAGAATTTTCAATTTTCCTAACGGAAAGCCATTTCTTTTCCATGCTCAACTCTGAATTGAAGAATTATTTCCTGTACTAACATGATAATCCAGTAAAAGTGATGGTTTGAGAACTTTTTGGTGACTAAAATTTCACTGCTGCTCAACATCTATCAGAAACTTAGCCAAGTGAAACTGTATTTCCATAATATTATCCCAATGAAATGAAATCCATCTGTTCTAGAAAATACTCTGAAATGTTGGCTTTAATATGCTTTTTTCTTTATCATGATCTCTTGCTTAGTTTCTAGAAAACTATTACCTAAAATATCCAATCCCTTTTCTTGCAAACCTTGCATTGATTGATTTTTTTGTGCACTTTCTGCATCACAAAGAAAAATTTTTTTTTCAAATAGATCACTAAGATGAAATCCAGGGACTCTATGCCCAACCATTGGTGGGTGTGGATCAATTATAACAGCTATATGAAAACTTGGTGTTAGTTGTCTGTTGCTGAGTTATGTTGTTATGCATTTTCCTTTGGCTTGGCTTATTTTTTAGGATAATAGAAGAAACAGCAACCTTATGCTCATATCTCTCTCCATGGTAATGGTGTTTCCTTGAGGATATTGTACATCATATTACAGTGTCCTCATCCTTAACACTCCTAGGGGAATAATCTCTATATTCTTAATGTCAGGAAGGGGGAGGATGAGGGATGTGAATGCACGGTAAATTCCTTACCTTATTTTACAAAAGAGTCAAAAGTTATTATATATAACTTAAATTTGATTCTGTTTGGAAATGGGTTTTAAGTTAACATTTTGAGAAATACAAAGACATTTTTTAAAAAATATATTAAAAATAGGATGGATTTCTTTCACTCAAGAAAATAAAAGTGAATATAATACATATGTCAGAGAAAAAAGATAAAATCAACAAAATTTAAAAATAAGGTCGCTGAGATAAAACCATCTATATCAATTATGACAAATGGGTTGTCTTTATAAGAAGCAAAAGATTTTATATGGTGGCTGTGCTTCTTGTATGTTAGAAATATTCTAATGTTCTGACTGGTAATTGCGTAGGTCCATTTACTGTAGCTGCACGCTTATGATTTTGGCTTTTTACCTATTATTACCTGTAGCTACTTTAATAAAACTTTTGTTTTTAAAATAAATGAATGCAACATATAGTACACACACTGAATACAAAAGTCATTTTTTAAAAAATAAAGGCTTGGGCTATGCAAGACCAAAAAAAAGGGGGGATAGGGGGAGGTAAGTTTGCCTGCATTAGTGTTAGAAAACAAGAATTCAAGAGAAAAAAACATTAAATGAAATATAGAGGAAAATTTCATAAAGTATATAATGAGCAAAGAATAAATATTAAATACAAATTTATGTACCATTAAATACATATTAAATGTAATTTATATAATAGGAAATAGAAAAGTATTTACTGTGGGACCTTTAACATGCTGATCTGTCTTTGATAAATCAATTAAACAAAAAAAGTTGTATTTGAGGAACATAATTGATGATATTCAAATAACATGCACATAAGCTATATACTCTAAGGACAGAGAACACTGCTTCCTTACAACTGGTGAAACAGTTCTCCATTTTGCCATATCCTAGGCAACCTCAAAGTCCTCAAAAAAAAAAAAAAAACACCAAAATTTTGTAAGCTAATTTTGACTACAAATTTAAAATATAATATATTGTTTTTAAGTTTGTTAAGGATACAGTCACATAGGCACGTTCATGACCCAATCTTATTGACATAAAAGTACAGTGAGTTTTCTAGGAAGATACTTGGTATTTCTTCAAATTTTTTTAGCATACTATGTAAAATTTGAATTAGTAACCTTGATCCTAGATATATATTATCATAAAATAATTTAATACAGAAACAAAGATTTAGAGACAAATTTTACCTATTTATTTTATACATTTTTCTGAAAAAACTAATTTTCAATGTTAATACAAGTTCTCTTTAAATTTTTGTTATATATCTACCATGATATAATCTTTGTTAAAATATTTTAATATTATAATGAAATGTTAAACTGAAAAATAGGAAAGTATAAATAGATAAGCAGACAGAAAGAGATAGATGGTGATATATAATGAAATACCTATTTGGGGTTATATGTGGTTTCCACATAAAAAAATAACTAAAATTACAGGATGGCAAATATTAACATTGGCTAACAGTGATATTTATTTTCTTACATATCACTTTATTTCTGAATTTTACATTTACAAATATAAATTACTATCAAAAGGTTAGAAAATACCTATTAAAATAAATGTTTAAAGAAGTATTATTATTGAGAGTAATGAGTAATGTAATCATTTGTTAATTATGCCACTAAATTATTTTCTTTGAATTATAAGTAATGTCAGAGCACATTGTAACTTAAATATTATAGAGTTTAGTGTTTCAATTTTTCCAATAAATCACCATAATTATCTTCAAACAATTAATATGGAGATAGTATGTAAAGTGAATTTAATAAATTAACATGTATCACCCACCGTACTTAAAATATATTATCATATAGTAGTGTTACAAAAAAACTTTAGAACTCCATTATTCAAACTGAATGGTCAAAGCAAGTATCATGAGCATTTGAAGATAAAGATGGATTTAATTGCCAAACGAAACAAAACAAAACCTCTGTCATTTCTCTTTAGGCCATGATTTGCAGAAACCTCATCTTATTTGTGACATCTAGACATTATTTTAAAAAAGATAGTAAGTAAAATTAATTTTGACTTAAAAAATCATTTTTTATATGATAGGCTTTCTCTTGTTAAAAAAGAAGAGAATTTTTCAATAATTCAAAGATAACAAATCAGAGTATCCATATGATTCTATCAATTATAATTGCTATTGGTAAAAGCTAAAATTGCATAGCTTTGCAATTTACAAAATGCTCTCCATTTATACACTGTATTCTCATATCACTCTTGTAGGGTGGGTTATTATCTTCATTATAGAGATATTTGTAAATGCATACATGTTTATTAATGCATAACTAGTTCATACGTTATTGTATATACTCATTAAAATAGTATGTAGTTTACTTATATTATGCTCAGGCAATTGGTATTTAATTATCACCTTCAGCAAAACTAACTAAAACTGTGTCACACTTCAATAGAAACTCCAATTCTTAATTTTCCAAATGTTTGCAGAGTAAGTGAAAGTATTTGAGAAAATAACAAAATTGCATAGACACATCTGCATTCTGGTCAGCATGCAAAAATCTGTGAAATTGGGCTGACTTCCACCAAAACAACATTTTGGAAACGGAAAAAGAGAGTGCACAGAAGGATACAAAGCTAAATAGTGTTATATGTGTTTAACGAGAAAGAAAAATCAAACGGTAAGAAAAGTCAAGGCAACAGATATTTCAGATTACAACAGTGAATCTAACATGTAGCATATGGGAAAAAATTAAAACTCTTAAATCATCTCTCTTTAATGTTTCCTCCAGATATGACTCTTCTTGCTTCATTCATCTACTCATAATGTCATTTTCTGAAAATTTACAACAAATAAACGCAGTAATTATGTTTAATACTAATGTTTTTCTTTTTGGCATATGTTGGGGTTTATTTTGGTTGATTTGAGTAAGCGTTCCAATACGTACTAGGATTCTTAGAGATCTCGGGCGTAACATTCACTTGAGGTAATACCATTTTCACCATGAATAGGAAAAATAAAAGTGCAAGGTAATCAAGCAAGGGTAACTTACGCAGTTTGAGTTTTAGGTTTTAAGGATTTATCCTGCAGCAGATCATACAATTTGCTCTCTCAGTGATCAGGATCAACCATTTCAACTGAAATGACCAACTCTTTGACTATATGGACATGACTATATCACCATATTGATAAATGTTCATAATTATCTTTATCCTTATTATGACCTCCACAGATTATAGACTTTTGGGGAAAGAGGCAGTCTCTACAGGAGCCACTAGAAATGACACTGTATGGCATTATTCATTATAACTTTGAGGACACTGTTTCACAAAAGCCTAGGGTACTGCATTTCTAAAATACTCCCAAGATTTCATAGCTTGCAATAATATCTCATAGCATTATAGGTAACTGTTTTAGAGAAAGAAAGCATCTGAAGATTTCTTTCCTTGAAAGAAAAATGAAAAATCTTAATAAAATTACATTTGTAAATGTTTTATGGCTTAAGCTTAAACAAGCAAGATTTCTCTATGTGCAAGTAAATCCATTGGGTGATTATATAACAATGTTAAGGACACAATGGAATTTAACTTAGTTGTTCTTAGAAGAAATTAGCAATCTTCGCATCTGCTGGAAACATGAAACCAAACTATTATTGCTGAAGGCATCTGATTATCAAGTGAACAGCCATTAATTTATAAAGGAAATGAAAATGGATCAGAAAGGAAACACTGTAAACAGAGAAAAACATGCATGCTTCAACTGAATAATAATAAACCTATGTTTCAAATTCCCTTCATCAATGTAGAAAGTAAATAGCCAATCAATATTCATATTCTTAGCAAAATTATATAAAACATTATTTTTGATAATATATTTAACATCTAAGTTTCTATCACATATTTCACTACTATCACTTCAATACTGTTCATTAGAAGCTGTATCATTTATAATTCATATGTTATTTTGACATATTAATAGTTTAGCTGGATTACTCTGTTAAATCAGCTCATTGATTCTGTTATGTCTCTAAGTTTATATACTTCCTTACTCAAATGTTGTGTAGGTATAAATTCAACTTATAGTCAGGAAGTCAATATTCCAAAACCTGTATTTTCATCCAGATTGTGAATTTTAGTTACAAGTAACTTTTAGGGTCCAGATCATTTTAACTTAAAATGCAGGACCATGATAATAAAAAGACCTACATCATTTGATTGGCTATGTTAATGAGGACTAGCAACAAAATTAATTTAATGAAATAAAACATTTTTGAAGCCCAGTTCAAATTTTAAACTATGAAAAATAGTTTATTTAAAAATTCATAGCAGAGTAAATGGTAATATATGTTTAGAACATTCTATTGCCTTTTACATACTGTCCTTCTCTACTATGAAATATCTGAATTAACATCACAGTGCAACACCTCCCTCATCCACAAGGGACACATTTCAAGACCCCTACTGGATGCCTAAACACATGGATAGTATCAAACTCTATATATACTGTGTTTTTTCCTACGCACACATACGCATGATAAATTTATAACTTAGACACAGTAAGAGGCTGCCAACAATGATGGTAAAATAGAACAATTATAACAACTGACTATAATCTAAGTTATGTGCACGTGGTCTCTCTCTCTCTCAGAATAGCTTATTGTACAATATTCACACTTTTTTGGGTGATGATGTGAGATGATAAAATGCCTACATGATGGGATGAAGCGAGGCGAATGACAGGCATTTTGATGCAGCTTTAGGCAACTATTGACCTTTAGTGATACATCATAAGTGGGATCATCTGCTTCCTGATCTCGGTAGACCCCAGGCAACTAAAATCTTTGAAAGTGAAACTGCAGATAAGCAGGGGACAACTGTACAAAATAAGAATCTTCCCTAACATGTTAGAAGGAATACCAGTCTCTCAGTACAAGAATGTGGTATGTGGTGTACCGTAGTTGTCAGGTCTGTTCCTCAAACTATTCGTACATTTTTTTCCTCCTGAGTCAAAAAAGTAGGGGCATTTAAAAGCAAACATAATATATCTCTAACGTTTTGTCCAGGGATATCCTAAACATAAAACATTGTTTTTATAAATACAGCATCATCACCATGTTTAACAAAATTAACACTAAATCAGTAACGTAATCTAATAGATGCTGAATAATTCCCATTTCCCCTATAGTCATGAAAGTCTCTTACACTTTTTCGTCGGTTTGTTTTTCAATTCACGATTCAATCCATTTTGACACGCTTTTTGCAAGGGTTATGCCTTTAGTTTTCCATAATCTCCTTAGTCTCCAACTCTCTTTCTCCCCATGATAGTGAAGTTTTGAAGACTCCGGTTTTAGTTTCCTTTTAAAACAATCATATTGGCAATCTGTGCTCAGATTTTGACTCTGTTTCCTTGAGACTAGATCATGTTGTATTTTTTAGCAATAATGCAGCACAGGTGTTATGACACCTGCCGTTGCATGTTATCAGGAGTTGCTTAGCGTGTGCTCATTTTGGATGTAATTAGTTGCATGAAAGTGGTGACCACACCACGTTACTCACAATAATAAAACATATTTCACTTTGCAACGGATACTTAGGTAGAGTACTTTGAGGCCACATGAAAAACTTATTCCCCACCACCTATCACCCAATTGAAGATCCTTGCCTAAAATAATTTTACATTGCAAGTTAGTTGTAATATTGAAATAATCTAATTGTGCCATTTCTTTTATATTTATTACCTGACATTTCTGTAAAGTTATATTTTTTATCTATTTTTCCTATATTTTCACAATTTTTGAGTATCACCATGCACTCATTATTATTTTGCATATTATAAAGATCTAAAATATTACCATGTAATTCATTTTCATGAGCAAATCAGTGAAACTTGTGATGTCACATGACAAATTGCAAGCTCAGACCTGAAATCATATATCTCCATGCAACTCTTTCTGAATGCATTTAACAACAATTAGCTTTAGGACATAAAGATTAGGGCACTAAGTGTGCTCATTGATTCTGGATCATTGTTTTAAACCTATTCAGAGGATATATATACATTCTCTGAATAAGTTATATATATATCATGAGTTTATACTGTTACCTCTAGTTAAAATCTTCCTTCAGGTATATATGAGATCAAATAAGGGGTGAAGTTGCTTGCTACTTCTTTTTTACTAGTCCAATAAGCATAACCTCGTCAATGGACTCTTGTAATGTTTGGTACAGAATGAAAACAAATTTCCTCAAGCTTGCATTATGATAGAGGGCAAAAGAATTGAAATAGCACTGCAATAAAATACGGAAAATGTACTGCTGCCCTATAAGATGGAAGCAAATTGCTTCCCTCTATGTGATTTTTGGTTCAAACAGATTTGTCAGGTCAAGAAATGCATACCAAGTTCTAGTAGGCAGTACAAGGATACCACATCAAAATAACAGCTGTGATTGATCAAGACCCAACTAAGTTTACCAAAATTCAAAGTCGTTGTAAGAGATCTATCTGTCTTTTGCATTGACCAAATAAGACAGTTGAATGGGAATGCAATAGGAATTCCTACCCTTCAGTCTTGCAAATCTTTGAAAGTCTTCAGGAATGCAATATTGCTTTTGGTTTATTTTCTCAGTGAGGGATTAGGGGGCCATTATTGCTACTTCACTCCATAGCCCATCAACCATATAAGTTATCTGTTCACAATTAGGAATATTTATCTGCTTTACATATACTGAGACTAAGCACATAACTATAGAACGGAAGCAGGCCAAGACTCCCTCTATAGGCACAGAATGACCACTCAGCCTCTAATGATGAAGATTTTGGTCTTTAGTATTAACATCAGTTCAAATTGAACACATAATAATCTCCAGAGGGTCTATTTCCCTTCCAGAGTACTGACACCTCCATAAACAGCCATAGGAGCCTCAAAAATTGCTTAGAGGAAGATTCAGAGTATACAGGTATAACTCTGTTGCAGGATTTTTTTTTTCTCAAAAGGATTTAGGTTCCCCTTCTGTCCAGGAGCTCCAGGTATGTCAACGGACATTTTCTGAGACTTAGCTAAGAAGCCATGAATTCCTGTAGTGGTTTTCCAATTGGGCTTCTCCCAAACAGACTTGGGAACTTTCTGCTTGAATAGGCAAGTGTTACTTTAGCAGGTGGCTTATGTGTTCATTCCTACATCCAAGGCTCAATTAGCCACCACTCATGGTTGTTCAGGTTTGCAACACTTTTTTTTTTTTTTGTCCCTGGGTCTCTGTTACTTTTCACAGTAGTAGTGCTCACTTTGTCTCTCACTGTCAAGGGACAGTGACATAGTTGAACCACTTGAATTTTGTTACTCTTTGGCTACTAAAATCAGGGAGCCAAATTCCACAGTGCTTCTCCTACCTTTATCTCCAGCCTACAAAAGGCAGCCATCACAGAGGATACTGTGGTTACAGAGTGGCTGGGCTGGTTCCACAAAATTTACCCACTCTCATATACTGAACCTTTAGACCCTATCCACCACTTCAGTGAGCCAAGAAAGTTCTGGTATTTCAAACTCACTGTCCTTAGGAACCCATGCAGACCAGACTTTAGTTAACTCATTGGGCTCTTAGGTATTGAACACAATCTGTGAATCCTCAAATCAAGGTTAAGTACATGAATATTTAATATATTTGGCCTATTACATCTGTTAATAAATATCTGTGCCTAAACTTCTGATCATACAGCTTAGCCAGATCCTGCATCATTAATCAATCCGCCACAGTTCACCCTCTGGCTATCACTATTCACTTCCCCTCCATGTGTCTGTCCTTGTCACAGGAGCTCATCTCCAGAGCCTTGCCCAATTCCAACTGCAGGCACAGAATCCAGGTTCTCTTGCTCTGCGCCATGTCTGGATGTACCTTTTCAGACATGACTCTCAATCCAGAGACTTATGGAGTACAGACATTATTTGTCGATCCCACACTGAACATGCAATGGTGAAATGGTCAAGAAAACCAAAACAATGACATGGCCAGGTCTGAGTTCAACTAGATAGGAAAGTGTAACCATATTATGTGTACATGGATTATAATGCCGTACACATTTTATAAGGACGATTTTCCTTTTTCTTTCTTTTCTGTTAAAAAAAATTTTAAATTTGAATGAACGAACATATTTAGTTTTTCATCACTCAGACCTTCATCTTAGTTTGCCCTAGTGAAAATTGATCAGAACAGCTGTTGAGATAGGAAAAGGATATTGGAAGGGGGAGAGAGGATGCTGTCAGTGTAGGTGGGGAACATTACTCGGCTGTGACAAAAATCATTCTCACATACAACCGATGAAAACAAAGAATACTGAGCTAAATGCAATACTGGGATCAGCTTGCAAATGGGAAAATAAAATCAGCAACAGTAAATTATTAAGAAACGGAAGTATATATTGAGTAAATGAATGAAGAAAGTTCCAAGACATCAAGAGACTGTCCAATTCAAAATCCCAGAAAACTTACCTTTCATTGCTGGGAAAATATCTCTACCTTCATACATAAAAATTATTGAAATACTGATTTCTAAAGGAACTAAGTATTTTTAGAGTGTTTGTGGACTTTGAAATGCATAGGGATAATTGGGGGCTCTTTGCTTCAGTATTTTGTCTTACAATCTGTCTTCTTGATGTCCCCTTCCCCATCAATTAAGTTCAAAGCAAACAAATATGTAAGTTTATATGGATAGGACACTTTACATAACTAGCAAATAGCCAATGCTAGTAAATGTTATCATTTGTGATTCCATTTCAATACTATGCCAGTACTGTATTATAAAAAAGACTGTTAAAACTTCCCGAAATTAGTTGAATCCTAAAAACTAATCCAGTGTAACATTGAAATCCTTTTTCAAAAATGTGAGTTTAATTTATTCAAACGTAACTCCTCGCTAACCCTCTTGTTATTGAGAATTTATAAGGATGGCCAATTATCTGATGGGAAGAACTGAACATTAGGGTCAAGTGATTATTTTTTTTTAGGTGTACCTGTGTATTTAATAAATTAGGTTGGGTCACTTTATCCTGGAATTTTGCAAAGGCAAGAAATTGCTAGAGTCTCTATTTTAAATCTCACATTTTTAAAACCAAAGGTCTTTGGATTAACTTGCTCGTCTCAGACCACACAGAGGGTTAGTGCAGGTGAGACAACAGCCTTACATAAACAGACTTTCCCACTCTGGAGTTAGCTTGAATTTTCAGTAAACAAGAAATAAACAGAAAAATCATCCTCTTTTTATGCTTCTATAAAATCGAGATTTTTCGGAGAAATACATTTTATTAGAGGGAAATTATTGGGCTTGGTCTATAAAGTTAAAAAAAAATCAACTAATGCCGCTGTGTCTAGAATAAAAGTCACTGGAAAAGAAACTAACTGGCATCATTAAAAACAAAATAAAATATGAGTGGTTGAATCAGGACTCAAATCTTAAGGCTACTCTAGTTCTTTGTAGTATCATTATGGCATTGATGAGTGTGGGAAAAACCTAAGAAATGCTACTGGTATGACATTGATGAATGTGGGAAGGACATGTGAACTTTTTCAGACTGATCGGTTTTTTTTTTTTTTAACCCATCTGCAAGGCTGTTTTACAGGAAACGACAATCTTCCCTGCTACTTAAAGAAAATGATTTTATCTGGCCCAAAGATAGACTTTTAATAATGAAACCAGTTGTTTGTATCTACTTGCCATTGATTTCTTTTCTGAGAAAATATAATTATACTAGATGAGAAACTCTTCCCCACCCCTTGTCATCAGTTTCTCACAGACGAAGTCGCTTTGGTGTGACAGATTTTACCCCCTGATTGCAGCATAAAGAGAATGGCTCACCTCATGGAAGGCTGCCGGCTCCCACTTCTCCCCCGTTCCTGCTCCTTTATCCTATCACCTCCCACAGGCCACATGCTCAGCCTGGCTCCAGTCCGGGCCACTGGTAATAGGAAGCTGCAAATCAAAGCCAGAACAACAGGACGTTGTGGGCCATCCTGGAGTGCTGGGTCACATGTAGGCGGGCTTCAAGGATTGTCACTTGACTGAACTTCGTGGAATGCTTCCCTAATGTCTGGAAAGGACCTCTAAGAGTGCACCAAATTCTTGTTTACATCTAGGCTCATGGGACCTAGGCTTTGAGGGATCTGGACTCATCTCTCTCTCATGTGCCATGGGAAGTGAAGGGACCCCTTTTCCACTTTCACTGTTCCAGTGCACCTTTCCATTCCTCTTTGATCACTTGCACCATTTTGTGATTCACAATAACAACAAGGAGACAAACACATTTCTGTATGCCACACGCTACAGCTACTTCCAGTTGGATTCCACCCAAACGACTTTGCCCATTGCTGGTGCTGTTCTTTTAGGGGAACTTATAAAACATGACCAGTCATCTTCTGCAAAGAACTAACAAACCTTTTCAAATCACATGTAACATTGTACATCCAGCAGCAATGGAAATTACTTCAAGATCTCTTAGTACAAAGTATATAATACTTCCCATGCAATCAAAACTTCCCTAAGTAATCTGCATTAAAACCCTAGGTATCTGGCACAAATGTAACAAATTATAAAGGAACAGTATAAGTAATAATAATTATTTATTGAATATATTTGCTGTGAATGCAGTACTTTTTAATAAAAGTTTTTTTTTTAAATATCACAGTTAATATTTCAGTATTGTAACTCTAGCAGTGACACTAACTTGAGAGTTACTTGTCATGTCATCTTAGATAGGTGGATCTGATTTTGGATGTTTAGAAACAGCATATGGAAAGTTAATAGGTGAAGACAAAGAACATGAATAATCACATTCAGATTGCAGGAACAACTCAATAGTACAGAGAATAAAAAAGGTACTAGAGATATAAAACTACAAGCCCATATGGTTAGTTATAAACTACTAATTACAGTTATTTTTAAGCTCTCGAATGGTTTAAACTTCTTCAGGTTTTAAACAGTGAGTTTCTGAGGGAATTCTGAGTATAGTCTTTTAAAACTTAATGCCAACCTTATTTCATGGCTCAGTTAACCTGATTCAGATTAATGATCTTTTTTGTACCCTATAACATAAAAATCGGTCACAAGTGACAAGATATTTATTTTGGAAGCAGTGTACCAACATTCCAAATACAGCAAGGCTGAAGTGTATAGATAGAAATAGATACATTGAAATAGACATCAATATCTGTGGCTATATAGATCATTTGGTGCCTCTGAAACATCTTCTAATTGGATATTTCAGAGTGAAATTGATTTATCTCTTATAAGTCTAATCACAACAATTTCCAGGAAAATGATTTATTATGATGACAAGAGATACATTGACAATTCAGTAACACTGATCAGTGATACTAGCCAATGGACAAATGGTATGTTCTATGCTTTGGAATGGCATCCAGGCATCGACTACTGAAAAGTCATTCTCCAGAATCTCCAAGTGTGAAATAATATTTGTGGGTATAAATGTCAATCTTGTTTTTCATTATTCACTTTAGAATGCAAACTTGCTCTGATATAAATGGTTCAATAAGTCAAATTTTGTGTTAGAATCTGTAGAACCAAGAGTGTTTTTCTTAGGATGGGTGGATGTTTGTTTTTGTTCAAGTCCCTCTTCCAACTGGAAAGTTATCTTCCATAAAATCACCTCTGTCACACATTTTTCTTCTCCATATCTCCCCCATCAAATTGGTCAGGAAATGCTAACTGCTCTAACAATAATCTCAAAATCTCAGTGGCTTGACAAACAATTTGCTCTTAATTTACCTTGAACTCCAGTAAGGGTCAGGGGTGGAATGAGGTGGAGGTCTGGCAGGGATTGGAATTCCTTCAATCTAGTAATGGCACAGACTTCTGCACCTTTGAGTTTTCCCCTCGATTCTCTACATGAAGCCAGTCGGAAAGACAGAGAGCATGTGAGGCCATACATGGAGGTCTGAAGGACCGACCTGGGAAGTGATATTTGTCAGGACAGCCATTTATCCTCATAGGTCCAAAAGGGAGCCTGGAGAAAGCAATTTTCCCATAAGCCATGGAAAAAAGGAAAAGAAGAAAAAAGCATTGTAAACAAACAGCATGATCTTTGACACACACACACAATATATATACATATATTTCAAAAGTTCTGTTTTCATTATTATTCCTAAATATCCACTAAAATTATATTATCAACACAATAGTCTAGACACTTACTAATTCTTTTCAGATTTTTACTTCCTATTTTTCTCTTTCACAGTTTCCAACAGCAACAATAAAAATTACATTTTTGCCCCCAGCTAAGAGCAACCTTAGTTAGACTCTCTTTGATTCAGTAAATCTTGTCGGATGTGCAGCTCTGATATCCAATACATCTCCCTTAGAAAACTTGCATATAAACAAGTAATTATCACTTCATGATGAAGATCCACCAAATGCTTGTTTCACATTCATGTCTTTGATATGTAGGCATATAGTTATTTAATTTTCCTACAAAATTTTATTTAGTAACCAAGGGGTCAAATTTTGCGTAACAGATATTGGAAAAACTGATATTATGGGTCTCCTGACGTGATGCAGTATGAAATTTACATTTTTTAGCCAAAATATTCAACATGATTTTAAGCAAACTTCGAGAACTGACTTCCTGTTTGTAAAAAATAAAAGGAATAAGAATTAGGTTAAATGGCACAATGAACTAACAATTTGACTGTCATAATTTGAAGCCTCTCCAAAAGCACAAATTGAAACAAATCTCGTGTGCCTCTGGTTTATATAGAAGGTGATACCAGGAAGCACAAATAAGAGAAAGCGAAATGGAGGAAGGCCAATACAATTCATGTTAATTATGAGCTTATTCCTGAAGGTAACAAAGGCACATTCTCCCTGGGGAAGTACTGAGAAAGCAGGTCAAACCGCACTTTGAATTTCCCTTCAAGGGACAGTGAAGCTGGGGGACTTTTCTCTCTACCCACACTCACACCCACACTCACACTCACACTCACACCCACACTCACACTCACACTCACACCCACACGCACACTCCATCTCTTGTACCCCAAGGAGTGCCAACTGCCGGACCCAAGGCAATTTCTAACAACACTGTAAGGTTTTGGGGCAGTGAAAAAGAGGAAGAGAGAAAGACGCAGAGAGAAGATAAAATCTTAAAAATTTTGAATTTGGGTAGAGGGTTTATGACTGCTTTGTACTATTCCCTAATATTTCCTGGATCTAAGAAAAAAACTCATAATAAAATGGAGGGAGGCAAGGAAACGTTTCTTGCTAAACAAGTTGTCAATGATATGCTCACATGTTTACTAATATTAACCAATTACACCCATATTCTTAGAAATTGATATTTGCATAAATATAAAGACATACACACAAATACAATATATACCTATAGGTATATATATATATATATATATATATATGGTACATATATATATGGATGTATGTATAAATTATTATCAATTTTTTAAGATTTTATTTATTTATATGACAGAGAGAGAGAGATCACAAGTAAGCAGAGAGGCAGGCAGAGGGAGAGGGGGAAGGAGGATCCCGCGGAGCAGAGAGCCCGATGGGGGCCTCGATCCCAGGACCCTGAGATCATGACCTGAGCCAAAGGCAGAGGCTTTAACCCACTGAGCCACCCAGGTACCCTGTATGTATAAATTAAACTGCCCCTTCAGAGTAGTTTATCATCATTACACAATGTATGGTAGTAAACAGAATGTGTTGAAATAATGCACATACTATAAATAAAGGAGAAAAAATTACAGAAAATCCTTTGACAGTTTCTCACATTTTCAATCAAACAATTACTGCCATGTGTTTTCATTTATAAGCTCTAAGTATTTTGACTTTGACCACAATCCAAGGACTGAGGACTATTCCCTTATTTTATTAAGAATAAAATCTGAACACTGATGATTCAACGAAATCCAACAGTATTTATCGAAAAACCTCAATTTGAAGATGAACATTTGAGCCTCCACTTAATGCTGAAAGAATCAATAAGCTACGTAACTCTTTAAAAGGAGGCTTTCATCCAAAATACAGTGATATATGTATCAACTGTTTCATAGTTATTTGTTCCTAAAGTCTGTTAAACATTAAGTATACATTGATAATCTGTTCATTTTGTTTTTGTCCAGAAGGAGGGAGGTGGATATTTGGGCTTTTTTCTTTTCTTTTGTCTTTACATTAAGTCCTTCTTCACGCCAATCCAAAGAACAGAGATCTAGTTATGGAAAGTTGCTCTTCAGAATGCTCAGTATCCTGACTTCCTCCTAGTTTTGAAATTAATACCAATCGATGTGATTTCTTTTTCCTTCCAGCTACAGGTCCACAGGAAGGTGTCTGGACCAACCACCAAAAGTAGAAGGTATTGTTCTCTCTCTTTGTCTCTGTCTCCCTCTCTCACCTCTCCCCTTTCTTTTTCCCTCCCTCCCTGTCTCATTTGTCAACTAGATTAAGAACTGACTCTCTGACCTGGTAAATGCTGAAGGGGTAATCTAGACCAATCTCCTTTAGGAAGAAAAACCTCTTCTTCACTTCATTGCTCTTATTTTTGTGGGAATTAATAGATGTAACTCTTTACTTCTTTGGAATCCAGAGATCCAAAACCATATATTGGGGTGTGTGTGTGTGTGTGTGTGTGTGTGTGCTTAGAAGGAGTGAAAATAGAGAAAGCCTACAGCTTTCTTTTTTGTTGTTTTGTTTTTGTTTTTACTCACTTGGGAAAAGAAGCCCTGTACTCATTTCCAGCTAATTTATTAGATTATCAAGTTAGATCAGGTTATGAGGCTCAAGTCTTGAGTTTTAATCAGTGTTTAGATTGTCTTGGATTGGGGCGCCTGGGTGGCTCAGTGGGTTAAAGCCTCTGCCTTCTGCTCAGGTAATGATCCCAGAGTCCTGGGATTGAGCCCCTCATCAGGCTCTCTGCTCAGTGGGGAGCCTGCTTCCTCCTCTCTCTCTGCCTGCCTCTCTGCCTACTTGTGATCTCTCTCTGTGTGTCAAATAAATAAAATCTTAAGAAAAAGAAAAAAAAAGATTTAGATTGTCTTGGATTATTACTTCTGCTCATATATGACTTGCACTTCTATAAGGAAAATAACCAGCAAGAGAAACATTAATTTATTCTCAATTCTCCGGAATCATATACTGTCACTTCAGTCCAGCCAGAATGTATACCATTGTGTAAACAATTGGCAAAATTTCATCCTACTATTTCTCACAAATACTCTGTTTATATTTCTCAAAACTGTTAATAAAATCTGTGTATGATTAGTTAGAAAAAATCTAAAAGGATTTTCAAACGATAAGAACAGCACTGAATGTCTCTTTCATTTTTAAAATTCTGGAATCTAAAATGCATCTGAAATCAGTGGGCTTTACATTGAAAATGGCCTAATTTTTGGTCAGTATATAATATAATTATATCCCTTTTAATCAATAGTGTTTGAATTCATTGAGACTTCCGCAGCATGAATGGTCATCTAATCAATCCCATGAATAACTTGTTAAAATGAAGCCCAACTTGAGACACTGAAAAGAAAAGGAAAACAAACAAACAAACAAGACAAAACAAACCTCAGACACTTTAGTAGCCACAGAATAGATAATATCCTTTTTAGAAAGGCAACTGGATAGATAGAGTATACAAATCAGATTTGAGGGACATTAACAAACATATCATTAACTTTTGTTTAGATGCTGTCAAAGGTGTGGTGGGTTTTTTTTTTTATCACTTAGTGATGTTTCAGAAGTAAATGGCAGACAACTCAAGTCACACAAGATTCCTTTATTAGCTCATGTAATTGAAAAGACTGGAGTGTATCTGGATTCTAGCTCAATAGACATCATTAAATGGGGCTGATCTCACTCTTGTTAACTGCATTTCTCAGGCTCTTTGTGGGCTCCAAGTGGCTATATCTTAATGGCTGTAAGCTGAGTGCAAAATGAGTATTTATTTGATGGAGAATTCAGTGAAGTTTATATTAATTGTTCCAACCTAGAACATGTCCCAAATCCAGAGCTAGAGGTTAAAATCATGTAAAGTTCCAATTGGCCTGTTTTGAGTCACATATTCCTGCTTGGGATGAGTATCACCCAAAATATATAGAATGGAGAGTGTTCAGATACTTCAAAAACTGCTTATACACACAAATACATACACACATAATACACACATTGCATATTACATGTACATTTTGTATATGCAAGTAATATACTATTTAAAATGTGAATAATATTTAAATATATTGCACAAAGCATATATACATTATATATAAATTATACATCTAACTGGAAATTATGATAATTTGGTTTTTGAATATGAAAAATCTTAAACATGTGAAAAATATAAAGCAAGCTGAAACTGGAAATTGGAAATTTTAGAAATATGTGAAGTATAAAACAAGAACAAAAATGGTATTAAAATCAGGAACATATGTCAAGGCGCACCGATGCTAAATAGTAAAACAAAACTGGCTATTAGTATTTAAGAGAAAAAGTGTTTTATTTAAAATGAGTCAGATAAATTAATATCTATTTTCTATTCTTTTCATGTAGGTAAAGCCATCCAGACAAAAAGGTACATTAATTTCTTTTGTGCATCATTCAGAAAAATGACATCTTTGATCAATGTAGAAATAGCTGAAAGGATCGAGGCCTAACATCAAGTCACCATGTCAAACCTTGCTTACCTGAGAAAAGATGTGAATGTTGTTTATTTCTAGCCTAAAGAAAGAATAATATGGACTTTATCAGTTTCTTAACAACCGCCACTTCATCAATTTCTTCAAGTAACTATCACTGTGTTCTTTTCCCATGACCTTGAATTATCATAATGACAAGTAAAACAAAATGGCTATTCTTAAAGACAGATGAAACTCCTGTGACCTAGACTTTCACCTTGACCAAAAATGTGATAATTTCAAAAACTGAAGAGACAAACAATTAATACTAAACAAAGAATTACTTGTTAATGAGTTAATATATCTAAATTTTTAAAATCCTGTCCCACTAAAACAAAGCAAAAACAAACAAACAAAAAAACTCAAAATCTAAGAAGAGAGCACTGGTGCTACTTTATCTGACATCAGTCATAGCAACATTTTTCTAGATATGTCTCCTAAGGCAAAAGAAATAAACACAAAAATAAACTATTGGGACTACATCAAAATAAAAAGCTTTGCACAGCAAAGGAAATAATCAACAAAACTAAAAGACAGCCTACCTATGGAGGAAGATATTTTCAAATGGCATATCCAATGAAGGGTTAGTACCCAAAATATAAAAAGAACTGATACAACTCCACAACCCCAAAAACAAATAATCCAATTAAAACTGTGCAGAAGACATGAACAGACATTTCTTCAAAGAAGTCATCCAGATGGCCAACAGACACATGAAAAAATGCTTATCATCACTCATCACTAGAGAAATGCAGATCAAAACTACAATGAGATATTGCCTCATACCTGTCAGAATGGTTAAAATCAAAAACAAAAGAAACAAGTGTTGGAGAAGATGTGGAATAAAAGGAAACTTCATGCACTATTGGTGGAAGTGAAAACTGGTACAGCCACTGTGGAAAACAATATAGAGGTTCTCCCCAAAATTAAGAATGGAATTACCATATGGTCAAGTAATCCCAATGCTGGGTACTTACCCAAAGAATATAAAAACACTAATTCAAAAAGATATATGCACCCTATGTTTACTGCAACATTATTTATAATAACCAAACTGTAGAAGCAGCCCATGTCCATTGATAAATGAAAAATAAATTAGAAGATATATATAATATATGTATATTATTAGATATGTAATATATACTATAAGAAGATATGTATACATATATGTATTACTCAACTGTAAAAAAAAAAGAAATCTTGCCATTTGCAATGACATGGATAGATCTAAAGAATATAATGCTAAGTGAATAAGCCAATTAGAGAAAGGCAAATACCACAGGATTTCACTCATACATGGAACTTAACAAACAAAACAAATGAAGAAAGCAAAAAAGAGACAAACCAAAGGAAAAACCAAAAACCCAAAAGCAAACAGTTTCTTAACTATAAAGAACAAGTTTCCAGAGAGGACGTATGTGGGGGGATGGGTGAAATAGGTGATGATTAAGAGTACACTTATCATGCACTTATTATGATGAGCACTGAGTAATGTATAGAATTGTTGAATCAGTATAGGTACATCTGAAACTACTATAGCACTGTATGTTAACACTGAAATAAAAAAATATAATATCTGAGGGCCAGAAACAATCACAGTAACAACAAACAAAACAAAATGTAGCTTATGTGTACTGTAATGTCGTTGACTCTAGAGTATTAATGGGGTATATGATTCACTTTTTAGGATTCCTGACAAAACCACACAGACCCCGTTCTGTGACAGTCCTATGCATTCATAATACTCCTCATAAAATTTGGTTGCAAAACTTGACTTGCACAGGTCCATGCCATTCTGCAGTTGATTCCCAGGCTTATATAATACAGACTTCATGACACCTGGAACTTCATTTATATTGTTACTGCTTTTCCCTATGACCTAAAACAGGAAGTGGCATGTAGTAGGTAAATAAAATAACAGTGCAGGAATGAATGGTCAAATGAATGGCAGAGTACATGAATGTCTTGGGTTTGAGAGTGTCTCACATTGGGCAAGTAGACTTCTTTCTCATTGGAATGTTCAATTAAGCTACAGTGGCTTTTGTTAACAGTTACACTGGAAGTAGTTTAGATTTAGAGTTGGAACAATATGAACATGGTAAAGTCAAGAAGGTCAACTCTATAAGGGAAAACAATGCAGAAGAAACTGGCATCTAGACTCATCAATTCCTGGATCCATTTTTTTTTTCTAGGCTGAGCTGTACTTTCTCTCCTTCACGTTTTCAGAGTTCTCACAAAACCTTCCAATTAGGGCACCTGGGTGGCTCAGTCAGTTAGATGGCTACCTTTGGCTCAGGTCATGATCCTGGTGTCCTAGGATCAAGTCCCACATCAGGCTCCCTGCTTGGTGGAGAGCCTGCTTCTCTCTCTCTCCCTCTGCCTGCTGCTCTGCCTACTTGTGCTCTCTATCAGTCAAATAAATAAAATAAAATCTTAATAAAAAACATCTTCCGGTTATTTTTCTCTTGTAAAAGATTGTATAGATTCAGTTCCTTGCAATAATACATTCCTAACACATATCGCAAAGTACTTTTCCTATTTATTATGGTCCAAGGTTGCTTTCACCACTTGATGTACCCTGATTAATTTTCAGCTTCTATGTCCTATATTTGAAATTTTAATTGTAACTAGTGTGCCCCTTCTAGAGAAGTCCTCATCCTTATGTCACAGACAAAGAAACAAAAGAAAGTAAAATGTCTGCCAGTAAGTAGAGGAATAAAAAAGTGAATGCAAGAGAAGTGGGCACACATATCCCTTTGTAACAGCCATTTGTCCCTGTGTCTGTAGAGAAACAGAAGAGAAGCAGAGTCACAAACATAGCATGGGTAATTGACCTAAAGAGCAGGAGGACATGGGACTGTTTTTGCACAGTGAGGGAGAAGACATTTTCCACACTGGGAATTTCTTTATCACTGTTACATTTCTCATATGTTGATTAGCAGAAATCAGAGGAGTAAGTTCATCTAACACTGGGCTTTTGCCAGATACGTGCTTAGGCAATTACAAGGAATGAGATAGTTTCATGTTTAGGTAAGAATAACAAGAAAATAATGGCTCATGGATTTTAAACCCAACCTTGAAGGAAATAAAGAAAAAGATAATAACAGATGCAAAGATTAGTACTGGAGTGACCAAAGACACCCCTCCATAAAAGCAACCAAAAAAGGACAAAAATTGAATCAACTTTTTCAGAACTCTGGAAATGAATTATCTTGCAGCATCTCTGAGAGAGCTTATTGGGGAAAAGGTGACTTATCCTCAGTGAAAACAGTGAACTTTGTGGCATTTTAACTTACAAAAGTCCCATCCTGTGGCTCCTGGCTCAGCAATAACTATGAAAAGAGCAGTGTGCACACTATACCACAGGGAGCAGACAGCCCTCATTCACAAAGAACCTGTGACCTGTCTGATTCTGACCTGTCAGGTGGTTACATGGAAGACAGGCTCAAATTGTCTCTGACTGTCTATTTCACCTAACTCAAGACTGGGTGAGTGCTAAAATTGCTTCCTGGGGAATCTGTCAAAAAATAGTTACAGGCTAATTTATTAGGTTGCTGCTGCCTAAGGCAATAGACAATAGATGTTACAAGCAGCATACTAAGCAAAAAACAAAACAAAACAAAAACAAAAACAAAACCACAAAAAAACCCATACACATAGAGGAAAAGCTAGGGAAAAATACATACGTAGATCCTAAAACACACACACACACACACACACACACACACACACACACACACGTGCGCGCGCACACACACACACACACACACATTTCTGGGGATCTAAAAGACCCCACACATGTTCAGGGCTTTGAGCATGGTTAGGGAAAACTTACACCTGACCTTGACAGTGTATGGATAAAAGAAGTAAAGACAAAGACAGTTGCCAACTCCTGGCTGAGTGTTAAAGCCACGCTTCAGTATATATACAGAACTGTATGCAAATACTAGAAGATTATTTTTTGGTTCTAGGCATTTAAGGAACTCTCTGTCCAATGTGAGGCTAACTTCTAAGTTAATGGAAGAGGAAATTCAGGGGTCACAATGACAAAGAATACATAGGAAAAATAAGTTGATAGAAACACTGCCAGAAAAAGCCCAGGCATTGAATTTTTTAGAGAAAGACTTCAAATCCACTATTTTAAATATTTGGATGAGCTAGAAAAAATTATTTCCAAAAAAACTAAAAGAAAGTATAAGAATGATGTTTCAACACACAGAATATCAATAAAAAATAGATACTATTTAAAAAAACAAAATAGAAATTTTGGAGGTTAAAGTATAATAATAACAACAACAACAACAACAAAAATCCACCAGAAAATCAAGAGTGGATATGAACAAAAGAAATAATCAGGAAGCCTGAAGATGGATCAATTGATATTATCCAGTCTGAGGAACAAATAAAAAAATAGATGAAAAGAAATGAACAGAGGCTTAAGGTCTTGTGGAACATCATTAAGATTACCAACATATGCATAATGGGAGTCCCAGAAAGAAAGAAGGGAAAAGTGAAAGAAAGGAGGAATAATACTTAACTAAATAATACCAAAGTTGACAAAATGTTACTCTACAAATCCAATAATTTAAATAAACTCCATGCAGGATAAAATCAAACATATCCACATATGGAAACATAAAAACAAAACAAAACAAAAAAGAAAACCTCTCAAATCCAAATATAAAGAATTCTCAAAGCAGCTAGGCAGAAGTCATTCATCGTTTACAAGGAATTCTCAACAAGATTAACAACTAATTTCTCATCATAACATACGGAGACCAGGAAGAAGTGAGATGACGTATTCAAAGTTCTGAAAAGAGAAATAACTTTCCTTCAACCAAGAATTCTTTATTCTACAAACTATTTTTCAACAGTGAAAAAGATAGGAAGACATTCATATACAGACAAAACTGAGAAAGTTCATGCACACCATACCTGCACTACACACCAAGGACTACAGGACAAAGACAAGGACTATGAGGGGGTTTTTCACCCTAAAATGAAATGATTCTAAACAATAACTCGATTCCACACAGAAAGATAACACTGGGAAGGGTAAATATAAAAGTCAATATAAATGTATTTTTTTAATTTACAACACCTTTCTTTTCCTATCTTATTTAAAAGACTACTTATTTAAAATGTGACTTAAAGTTGTAATTTAAAATCTAGGTTAACACATCTATAATATGTAAAGATGTAATCTGCATATTGATGAGAAAGGGAATCGATAGATACATAGGTAGATATGCTACTAAGTTGGTATACATATATATGAACTTGATAGTAGTCCAAACTAAATTGTTATACATTAAGAGGTTGACTAGATGTTGACTAAGACGTCAATTCCCAGAGAAACCGTTACAAAATACAGTAAAAGAAATTTCAAAGGAATTAAAATAGTACACTAGAAAATATATATTTCATACGAACGAAAATGGTAATGAAGGAAGTAAGGAACATAAGACATAAGATATATAGAAAGCAAATAATAAAACTGTACAAGTAAGTCCTTACCTACAAATAAACTAAATATAAATAGATTACACTCCAATTAAAACACGGGGAGTGATAAAATGAACATAAAACTATGATCCAACTATACTGTCTACAAAAGACTTACTTTAGATTCAAAGACACAAATAGGTTTCATGAAGAAACCAAAACAGAACAGAAAATGAAACAAAACAAAACAAAGAGGTCTCATGAAAGCAGAAGTCAAAAGAGCTGAAGTTGCTATACTACCAGAATAGCACCTTATCTCACACTAGATGCAAAGAAATAATAATTCAAAAAAGGTCAGACCTAAATGTAAGATCTAAAACTATTGGACTCTTCATAAGATAAATAGTAAAACTCTGAGTGACCTTGGAGTAGGAATTCTTTTTAATATATGATACCAAAAGCATAAGAAAATAGGTGGATTGGACTTCATCAAAATTAAGATATTTTATTCAATAAATGACACTATCAAGAAAGTAAAAAGACAGAATGGGAGAAAATAGTTGCAAATCATATAATTAATGATGGTGTAGTATCCATAAAATATAAAGATTACTTATAATTCAACAACTAAAGGACAAATGACCCAAGTAAAAACTAGTCAAAGAATTTGAATAGGTATTTCACCAAGTGAAGATATACAAATGGTCAATAAACATACAGAAAGACATTCATTAGCATTAGCATTAGTCATTAAGGAAATAAAAACCAAAATCACAATGAAGTAATGGAAAGAGTTGTTTCAAAGCACATCAATACTCAGTCTCTACTGACAGTAAACTAGATGCAATTGAATTAAATGCTGAAACTATTAAAAATAGGAAATATATCCAGGACATAAGATCAATTTCATTTATATCTCCTTGAAATCCTGTCTGTGTTGCTTGATTTAGTGTAATCCAAAGGGTGAGATTTTAGGGGAACCCTAGTGACTCACTCAGTTAAACATCTGACTCTTCATTTCAGCTCAGGTCATGATCTCAGTGCTGTTAGATCAAGCCCCTCAGTGGGCCCTGTGCTGGGGGTTGAGCCTGCTTAAGATTCTCTCTCTCCCTCTCCTGCTGCCCCTACCCTCCTCTCTCCATCTCTAAACAAACTGACAAATAAACAAAGGTGGGATTTTAGAATGATTTGCCTTTACTCTAAAATGGGAGAGACACTGAAATCATCCACTCTACTATCTCAAATCTCTGGAAAAACTCAAGTTTTCTAAATAGATGGAGAAGGAGAGAGAAAGTTGGCTGAAGTTCTAGGAATCACCAATAATGGTAGATTTTTTTTTTTTAGAAAGAGAAGGTTGATATCCATATATATTAACTTGATATTAGTCCAAACTAGATTGTTATAAATTAAGATGTTAACTAGATGTTAGCTAGTTAACATCAATTGAATTGATTTGGTTGGAAGAGGCCTCTCAATTCATGATAGCAGGTCATTCTGCTATAGGATGCATACAAATATATAAATGTAAATATATAAGATATTTCCCCCAAACTTCTAAGCACAGGCCCATACACACAGAAGAGCACAGAATAATAATAATAATAATAATAATAATAATAATAATAATAATAATAAATCTGGAACCTTGTGTGTTATAGAACTTTTAGTTATAAGTCCATTAGTGATTGCTGAATTTTCAGCGTTATGAAATGATTTCCATTTGATTCATTTTGGTCTATTTTCTGATATGTTAGAAAGGTGTCCATTAAAATGTCTCCAAAGGGGACTTGAGGCTCGGATGTAAATATTGCTACTATTTATTGGGTATCTGTGACTCCACTTAATATTTGAAATAACTTTACATTAAATATTTGAATTGTCTATTTGAAAACAAGACATAAATAAAAGATACTCTAGGAAAAGTCTATTTACTAGAACAAATTTGATTTTAACAAAGAAAAAACTGATTCTGCATGATTCAGAGAACTCAATAGAAATTTCGCTTGCTTTTAGCTGTCCATATGGTTTTTGTAATGAAGACATAATTAATTATACAAAGAAAATTTCCTTATAGCATGTTCTATGAGAAGTTGAAAAGAGAGCATTAGAAGACTGTCATAGTGGAGACCTATTTTAAGACCATTTATATAAGACATCCCAGATAATTATACTGTAGAAGTTATCTTTTCTATATTTAGGTAGCATTTTAAGTAATAAATGCAGAAGAAAACCATCAAAGTCAGTAGAAATAAAATATGATCACTTTTCAGAGTGATCCTGAGAGAAAACCACACAATGGCAAAAAAAAAAAAAAAGACTTAGGTTAGGACAATAACATAAACATGATTTATTATATTGCCACGGAATTAATAACCTAATATTTTATAGAAAAAGAAACTGTCATTAGGTTAACAGAATGACCTCTACCTCTTCACTTCTGATCAAAATGTATTGAATTTACTAAACATTAATACTTAATAAACTGGTCTATGTAGCTAGTTGAATTGGTTAGCCGGAGATACCAATCCATACAGTTAGGGGGTCAGTCTCCACGTGGAACGTTTAGCTTTGTTTCTGTTATCATAACGATCATAATGGCTTTTCTAACTCTATTATGCTTCCTTGAAAACTGAATGAAATGGATAGACATTGAAAATATTTATAACTTGGCATAAATTTTTTTTCACATGTACAAATAAGAGCACCATTGTCTAATAAGGACAGTTCTTCTAAAAATTGCTGCATCATAAATTTGTGTTTAAATGTTATGTTGATTGCACTATGGTTCTTCAAAAGGATTTCCATGAGAGGACCCCAGTAAATTTTAAAAATCTAGTTAGGGAATCTAGCTAGGCAAGAGTAATTGAAAAACTGCTGGACAAGACAAGCCTGTAGGTCTTTACTCTCAGCAACATCTCTGATAGTCTGAAAAGAGGAATGTGATGTGGTTTATGTGGGTCAGATTTCACAAAACAAAACAAGATATTTAATTCAATTTGACTTTCAAATAAACAACAAAGAACAATTTAGTGTAAGTATGTCCCAAATCTTTTGTAAGGTATACTTATAATAAAACATCATTTGTAGTTTATCTGAAATTCACATGTATTTGGTCTCCTACATTTTATCTGTCAGGCTTAAGTCAGTGTGAATCAGCAGAATAATGGATATAAAATATCTGGGTGTTTTTTAAACAAATACTTGGGATTACTCTTGGTAAGCAGTCATAGAAAAACCCAATTCTTTCTTTGAAAGTCTTTAAAACATTTTTTAGGGGAAAAATATGTTTAAAATTTCGCATGGTCAAGAATGATTTTGTTTGTATATTAAACTAGAGAGAAACTAGAGGGAGAAACAGACTGCGTTAATCTGACTTGTTACCAAAGTCACTCTTCAAAATAAACCCCTCAAAAATCAGTTTGATTCTTTCAGTGAAACATTTTGCAAACTCTTATATGGAGACAGCGGGATGTTTTATGTTAATTCCATCTTTGATATTGAGTGCTCTGTAGGTAAATACTCAGCTAACAGATCACTCAATGTTTTAATCTTTGTCTTAGCCGCTTTTCAATCACCTATCATTTTACTATCCCAGAATTCATTACTATCTACATTTGGAAAGGAAATGAAAAATGGAAAAATTCGGTGAACCAGTTTTCCTATTTGATGAAAAAAAATTTTAAATACTGTAAAGATTGAAGCCAGGTTTTAGATTACCTATTGGTTTCATTCTCCTAATAAAATGAATAAATGACATCTGGCTGCCTCTAATTTAGAAAAATGCTCTGAAAAATTATCTGCCAAAACCTATATTACACGTCTGTTTCAAGAGTATTCATAAAATTGAAACTTTAACTATTTTAGATATGTTCAAAAATGTATTTTACAATAACATCATGCATTAAAACACATGCATAAAGTGTGTTTCTTAAATAGGAAATGTTTGACTTCAAATGTTATTGTTAAATTTATGCATATATATGTATATGAACATATATACACACATAAATAAATATATCATACCTATTATACTTTCATGTGTTTATATAACCATATGTAATCTTTATATGTACATAATATGTGCATGATGATGCTAGTTTTAGTGTTTCTATAGAAAGGACAATAGTAAAGTTTAAACCCACCAGTAATTAATGATTTTTAAAAGCTTGTCCACGTTTTTTGAAATATATAGTCAAGAATATGTAAAACTCACTGTGATTTTTGGCTAAATCAATATAAACAAAGGGCCAACTCTCTTTGTTTCTTCCTTCCTTCCTTTCTCTTTCTTCCATCCTTTCTCTTTCTTCCCCTTCTTGCCTTCCTTCCTTCCTTCCTTCCTTCCTTCCTTCCTTCCTTCCTTCTTTCCTTCCTGATTTTCCCCCTTATTACTATATCTAGACCTACATTGAAAAATACTTAATCCTAAATATAACTTTTACTAATCATTGGTAATAGCTTGAGTATGAAACTTTAAAATCATACTACATTAGAAAATAAAATAAAATAAAATTCTTAGTTGAAAGTTTATGATAAACTGTTCTGAACAATATCACCTGTAACACTAGAATCTTATTTTTTCATACTCTCTTTCTCTAGAGAGCTGAGTGAATAGACAAGTATTAGACAGATGTTGGCTAACTTTCACCCTCTGGAAACAATGGTCAGGTTAATAACTTGACCTACCTCTTAGAAAGAAAATTGAAGCCATTCTTCCACTTGGTTTAGACAGTGACCATGAAAAGAAGTTATTATAAGCAATGTAATGAAGACCATAACATTTTTGTCATGAGCAAATCCATCACTGGCAAGCCTGAATTTCAACTCAAAATTTGAGATTATTTATCAATGAAGCAAATTAAATGAAACAGTAAAGAAATCCATACTGAGGAGTGTGGAAGGAAATGTTGGTCATGGAGGCTCCAGGAAATGTGTTTGAAAACTGTTTTTAATTACATGTTGCAGGGTCAAAATTCTGATAGAATTCAACTGCCAAGCCACAAAGTTAGGTGCACACTGCAGTGCTTTATTATCAAGTTGTAATAGTGAATAAAGACTATGACTTGAATGGGTTCTGAAGGCACATGTCAGGTATATGAACAATATATTAGTGTATGGTGTCTCAGTGAAGAGATTTTTGAGAAAGAGGAAGTCAGCCCCCATATGCAGATGGTTCTACAAGATATGCTGGTGCCACCCAGAGAGGATAGTTTCAGCATGATGGTCAGTGAAGAATAGTAGTAAGAAAATGCTCTTAGTTGGCATAATTTTGAGCAGTATACCTTATTTGTTTTGCCTAAAATGGAAAAAGGGCAAAATACAGATCTACAATGATATGTGGACAGAAGCTAATGATTTGGATAGATAGCCAAGAACTTGGAAGAAATACAATTGGAAAATCAGTGATAAAAATTTCTGGGGAATAGTCCATGAAATGGCATCATTCCCTGAGGAAATAAGACAGCCAATTGCTTTGGTCTAACTGAGTACATTACAGTGTTCATATCATGAGAAGGGCAAGACTGTTCTCACTAGAACAGACACTTGGTCTGGGTATGGATTTGTCTACCATGTCTATAATGCACCTGCCAATATCACCATCCACATGCTTACAGCTGAATTATTCACTGTCATGATATTGAGCAAAACACTGTTTCTGACCAGGTAACTAATTTTACTGCAAATAAAACATATTGAATGGACTTGGGCACATAAAATTCATGTTACCATCAAGCAAGTGTCCTGATAGAATAAAGGGGTGGACTTTGACAACTTGGAAGTTGGTGCCAGTTGAATGACAATACCTTATGGACCTATGATAATGTCCTCCCAATTTCTCCTATACCCAGGTTTTAAGAGTCTTGTAATCAAGAATGAAAATGGAAGTAGTTCCTCTCACTACTACTTCTGATGATTTATTAGAAAAATTTTGTTTCCTTCTCACGAAAAGTTGGGTTCTGTCAGTAGAGAGGTCTTAGTTTCCAAAGGAGGAATCTTCCTTCTTGGGAACTCAGTAATGATTCCATTAAATTAGAAGGTTAGACTGCCATTTTGTCACTTTGGACTTCTTGGACTCCCGGACTGACAGGCAACAAAAAGAGTTTTCATGTTGGATGGGCTGATTAACTATGGCTATCATAAGGAAATTGAGTTGCTACTAAAAATTGGGGGAGGGATGAGTATTTTTGGAATTCCTTTTAATTCTCCAATGTTCTGTGATAAAAGTTAATGGAGAACTCTATACAGGCAGGATGATTATCAGCACATACTTCTTAGAAATGTAGGTCCGCACAGCATTTGGAAGACATGAGTGAATCAGCAGTCATTGTCCTCTAAAGATTTCTTTGGTGGGACACAGAGTTGTTGACTCTAAGCTCTTAAACTTCCTGCAAGTGCAGCTCTTTCAGACTACTCCCCGTGCTGACTGACAGCAACACCAATGCCACCACCAGGTAGAGGTTTAACAGTTTTACACACACATCTGTACCACTACCCCCTCATGGCTCCACTGAAATTGCTGGGCACCCTTGGCTTTTCAGATTTTTCCACAAGTTCCTACATGTCTACTCACCATATTACAGTGCTTTACAAAAATTGGTTATTGAATTGTTTGACCCTTCAACTCTTCTTTCCAGACATTATCACCCCAACCACTTTCATTTTGAGTAAAGTCTCAATCCAAGAAGCCCCTTATTTATAAATACTAATAGTGGTTCTACTTTCTTGGTGATACACTGACTGATAGAGCTGTAATTAGAAGCCAAAATATTTCAGATAGGTTTTTTCCTCATTAATTTACAAATAAAAAATAAAAAATAAAAAATAAAAAAAATCTGCACAGTTGTTTACTTTCCAGATAAATCACTTGCTTTTCTGCCAAGAAATATCTGTTCCATCAAATTACAACCATCATTATTATCCAGTCATAAGTTCCCAATAATAAATAGATCATGGAAAATGAGTTGAATGTGAGTATTCAACTAGTTTCAATAAGGGCACTTGAATACATTCTATCTCCTCATCCTTACTACCTCATCCCTTGTTGTATTAATCTATTAGAAGGATTCTATTAGTTAAAGGAAGAAAGACATTTTCCCCTGGGCTGAAGATAATGATTTCTTCATTTTCATGAATTATTTGAAAACTGAGCTCTCACTGACTTGAGGTAAAGGACACTAGTTTGTCGTTTGCTAAGTGATTTAGACATTAAAGGAAATGTTTCGGGCGCCCGGGTGGCTCAGTTAGTTAAGCAACTGCCTTCGGCTCGGGTCGTGATCCTGGAGTCCCAGGATCTAGTCCCACATCGGGCTCCCTGCTCAGTGGGGAATCTTCTTCTCCCTCTAACCCTCCCCCCTTCATGCTCTCTCTCTCTCTCAAACAAATAAATAACATCATTTTAAAAAATGTTTCTTCAAGATATATTAATGACAGACAAAGGAAAATAATGTGTATGTGTTTGTGTGTGTACATGTGCATGTATTCTTGGATTTATATTAAGAGGAAATGGAGGAAAGCATGAGGAAAAATAAATGTGAGGTCCTAGAAACCAGGGAAACCAGAAGAAGGGCCTTGTCTTTGAAGAGAAATGATATGTGGGCAAAGTGCCTGAGATGGACCACTGGGATGGCCATGGTCAAAAGACATTACTATTACTCAAATCAAAGCAATGCAAGAAAAAGACTCACTCGTCACAAAATGAGAATCTTGAGTTATGCCAATATGTCCTCCTCCTAGGGATCCTCCTGCAAGTTCTTGTTGGGGGCAGAAGAGAGAATTTTCTCCTTCTCCTTAACAAGGAAAATTATGTTTCATTTCAATACTCTGTGATCTGTGCCCATCAGAGTTTTCAGTGTAGACATCTTCCCACAACATGCCATGACAGTAATAAGCCCAGTGTATCACTGTCAGGAATGAGCATCTGGTGGGTTTCCGGGAAGAACACATGCAAACATCAAAAGAAGGGTGGAACAGGGAGCAAAGTGAGGATACCCACCTGGGACACTTGCTCGTGAAGACCCATGGTTAAAAAAAAAATATGATCATTTCCATTAGAATGCTGCTGTTTTTTTGAGACTTTTGAGGATCTTTAAGAAATTGGATCATTTTCTCTACAAATACTTTCAATTGTTGATAGAACATACAAGTATAGAGACATCCTCTGATTAATTTTGAAATCTCAAGTTAATGAAAAATGTTTTATTTTTAACAGATACCCCCTTTAAAAATGTTTCATATATCACATTGAATTCCAAACCCCATCTTAGAGTTGTTGAGTTAGGTTTTGGATGCCTGTTGAAGTAGTACCAAAGGTACGGACTACCCATTTCTCCCTCTTCAGCCTCATTTCACATCCCCATAACCATTGTGCTCCAGAAGCAATCTGTATTCACTGCCTTGAGCTGCCCTTGCTTCACTCTACAATAGGTACTGAACCAGCAATTCTCTTCCCTGAGAAGTTCCCCTTTGTTGCTCTGTATCCTCACACCTATCCTGTCTTTCTCGACTCTGTGCTGCTGACGAATCTCTTTCTAACCTCCTGAAGTCCCACAAACTGACCCCTGATCCCCAACCTCCCTTTCTTAACAACTGTCACAGTAAAACAAATAAATAAAATAAATGTATGAATGAATGAATGAATGAATAAAATAATACTAATTATATGGTCATTTGTTACTCTGTCTCACTAATAAGTTATGGAAAGAGCCCAAATTTCCACCAACAGATGAATTGATAAAGATGACATGGTATATATACACAATGGAGTGTTACTTGGCAATCAAAAAGAATGAAATCTTGACATTTCCAGCAATGTGAATGGAACTAGGGTGTGTTATGCTTAGCAAAATAAGTCAAAGACAAATATCATATGATTTCACTTATATGTGGAATTTAAGAAACAAAACAGATGAATATAAGAGAAGGGAAGGAAAAATAAGATAACAGAGAGGGAAACAAACCGCAAGAGACTCTTAAATACAGAGAACATACTGAGGGTTGCTGGTGGGCTAAACGAGTAATGGGCACTAAGGACGACACTTGTTGGGTTGAGTACCAGGTGTTGTATGTGGGTGATGAATCACTGGATTGCACCCCTGAAATGTGCTCTGCACTGTACATTAACTAACTTGAATTTAAATTTAAAAACAAATTAAAAGTAAAACAAAAGCCAAAAAAGTCCATGAAAATGCCAGAATTTTACCAAACATTGTATTTCAGTATTCCACACGTAAGTTGATAACTATTTAATAAATAAATAATTTTTTATTGATGTCTTTACCACCTTCAAATTTCCATACATGTCTTTATTTAGAAATGAGACATATTCCATAAACTCTGTTCTTATATTATGTGTTAATCAAATAAAATATAACTAAGTACATCCATATAACATATCAAGTACAGGGATAAAATTGTGCATATTATTTTCTCAATAATATAACTGAAACTAGGGATTTTGTAAAAAATGAGAAATTTATTTGAATAAACAGAGTATAAAATTCAAATATATACAAGTTAGTTACAGAAATGTTTTATCCTGTAGGAGTTTGTTGAAAGAGTTCCTCTCTATCATCATGTTTTACTTCACTACCCATGCATTTGAAAATCAGAAATCTGCCTGTTTACATCCTGGGGGAGACTTGTAATTTAAAAGTCAGAGCTCTAAATATTTTTAATGTTTCTCTTTTATTCGGTTTAATTATTTTCTTTTACCTGTAACATCAGATTTCATGCAGACTAGATATGTGATAAAAAAAACTATATTTGAATTTCAAATTGCCATGTTGTTATTAAACACATATCTAACAGCGATACACTTCTTCCTTATTTTCTGAAAATGAAAGCATAAATATGAAAGTCAATTTACAAATAATAATCATGTGTTTTGGAAATTCGAAATTTGTATGTAGATTATGGATTCATACAAAAACCCTAAAAAATAGGAGGTTTTATTTTTATTTACTTATTTTTTAAAGATTTATTTATTTATTTGAGAGAGAGAGAGAGAGAGAGAACAAGAGTGAGTAGCAGGGGAGGGACAGAGGGAAAGAATCTCAAGTGAACTCTTTGTGGAGCATGGAGCCCGATGTGGGGCTTGATCCTATGACCCTGAGATCATGACCTGAACTGAAATTAAGAGTCTGATGCTTAACTGACTGAGCCACCCAGGTGCCCCCAAAATGGGAGGTTTTAAAAGATAAAGTATGATCTGCTTCAAAACATATTATATTATATCATAAATGTTTTATTTCAATGATGAGAATGCACTTACCGATATGCAGGGAGAAAATTAACAAAAAGAAATATGGATCTGAGGAAATGAACTCCAATCCAGCACAGAGAATACAAAGGAGAGATACAAGATACAAATCCAAGAGAGCAGTTAAGAGCTCAGGGAAGAGGGGTGCCAGGGTGGCTCCACTGGTTAAGCCTCTGACTCCTGGTTTTGGTTCAGGTCCTGATTTCAGGGTCCTGCCCTCAGGGTCATGAGATTGAGCCTCAAAATGCTCATCAGGGAGCCTCTTTTCTGCCTTTTCTCACCTTCTCCTTCCGCCCCTCCCCTGACTCATGCTCTCGCTCTAAAATAAATAAATAAACCTTAAAAACTACAAGAGTTCGGGTAAGATAAAACAGGATGTTCCTGTGCCCTCACGGGCGAGAGTGGTAACAAAAGGCTGAGACCCAAATACACTGGATGAACACTTTTCAAAACTGAAGAAATGAATTCTTAGCTGTAACAGACAAAATGAGTTTCAGGAAAAAATAAAATAATAATTTAAAAGATCAACAATTCATACCTTTACAGCGAGACTACAGAAAACAAAACAGAAGAAAACATAAAAGCAATCCAGAGAGAATAGGGACTTCCTGTGAAAGAGACAATCAAACTATCTGCAGGCTTTGTATTAACTGAATAGAGGTTGAAAGTAATGTTATAATACCTTCAAAATGCTGAGGAAACATATAGCCAAGATTACTTATACCAGATTCAGATATCTTTTAAGAGTGAGAAATACAGACATTTCAGTTATACGAAGGCAATGAAAATAAATGCCTGGGATCAAAAATAATGTCTGAATTAAAATGTAAGTATCTATATTAGGAACTCTTTTGAGTAGGACTTGGTGTATTTTTGCTTCCTGATTCCTAGCACAGTGCCTGGCGCATGGTAGAAGTTTAGCAAGTATTTTATCAGTGAATAAATTTGCGATGATCTCAAACAGTGCTACTTGATGCTATGAAAGTAAATGAGGTGGGCAAAAACAGTAGCCTGCAAAATAAGACATGCATATTCTGAAAGTACCCACATATTTTCCAAGGAATTCATAAATGAGGTTGTTTTAAGGAACTCAACTTATAGATCAGTAACTTCCAAATATAGTCCTCCCTAGAATTGATTAACCTGAGATTTTCCTACAGTTGAGGCAAAACAAAGATTTCACCCCCCAACCAACCTCTTTATTCAAAATCACTCTTTTCACTTTTGAAAAAAGAAAGACACTGAACACTCATGTTGAAATATCCTATGATACATTGCAGTGAGGTGTAAAAACAACCAAATATAGGGCAACTAGAAATACTGACATAGAGGGTGACTTTTTTTCTTTTTTAAAGCAGCCATCATACCTCTTGTTAGAGTTTTCTGTTTTTCTTTAGCAATTTTTTCCATGGAAGTGTTGTATTTGAAACAATATTTTAGCCTATGCTGGAAAATTCTAAGTTCAGATATATTGTAGAGGCTGTACATTTGTGTTTATGCTTTCTAAAATTCGCTCAGAAAAAAAAAAAGATCAATGTCTTTAACATTTGCTAAAATTACTAATTGATGCTATTTTGATAACTTGAGTGCATCTCTCCTCCTTCTGTAATTTACCAATCACTTCTCTACTAATTTCTTCATTCTTTTCATTTATTTATTTATTAGATTTAGAGTATCTTAATTTTGTTGAGGATGTTATTGTAAATAATGCACTTACTACAAATGATTAATAGACCTTTATTGTAAGTGTTGCATTTCCTAGTGGATTTCTCTTATTAATGACCCTCTCTTTGATTTGCTGTTAATTTCCACTAAAAAAGATCTTAGTCTAGCAGTGACTAATATGAAAAGATGGGTGTAGTAGTTATTAGAAACTAATAATGAGAAAACAAAATAGTTCTCATTACAAGTGCATTACCAATGGAATTTTACTCTTATGTTTAGTAAATATAGTTATTTCAAAATCAGAAATATAGTTTCTTTTAAGTTACTATAAATATTATTTATAATGTTAATTTTAAGGCTTTAGAGGTGTATGAAAACAAATTGTTTTTTATTATGCAGTTCAAGAAATAGGATTTTGCCAGTATTCCTGAATCTCAGGCATCTTTACAATCAATAGCCAGCCATCATTTATTCTAAATTGGTAGGGTGATCACTGTCTCGTTTGTACCGCTAAAAGCAGTACTTTAGTTTTGCCATTTAAAAAAATTTTTTTTAAGTAATCTAGGGACACCTGGGTGGCTCAGTTGGTTAAGCATTTGCCTTTGGCTCAAGTCATGATCTCCAGGGCCTGGGATCAAGCCTATTGGCTTCCAGCTCAACAGGGAGTCTGCTTCTTTCTCTCCCTTTACTCTTTTCCTCTCCCAACTCATGGGTTCTCATGGGTGCTCTCTCTCTCTCTCTCTCTCTCTCTCTCTCTCTCTCTCTCTCATAAATAAATAAATAAATAAATCTAAAAAAGGTAATCCTAAAGCATGTGCTCTTTCCTGACTTCTCAATGTTACTTACTGAGAACAAGTTCATGAGATTTATCTAGAATACATTTGGCTATTTTAACTGCTGTATTTTATTCCATTACATGAATATACGATAATTTACTTATCAGTTCATTCACTGATAGAAACATGGAGTGCTTCTTTTCTTTCGATACTGTGAATGACACTACTCTGGTGGTTTTTATACATATATCTGCTACCTATAAGCATGTTTTTCTCAGGTAAATATATTTTTTAAGATTTTATTTATTTACTTGACAGAGAGAGAGAGAGATCACAAGTAGGCAGAGAGGCAGGCAGAGGGAGAGGAGGAAGCAGGCTCCCTGCCGAGCAGAGAGCCTGATGCGGGACTCGATCCCAGGACCCTAAGATCATGATCTGAGCCAAAGGCAGAGGCTTTAACCCACTGAGCCACCCGGGCGTCCCAACAGGTAAATATTATTTAATAGTACTACTGGGTCATGGTTGTACATATCTCCAGCTTTCATAGATAAGGTTTAGTAGATGATTTTAAACCATTCTGGTGGGTCAGTGGTTGTATCTCTCTGTGGTTTTAATTAATGTTTCCCTGACAACTAAAACTATTGTTTCTTGTGTTTAGTAACCATTTGAAATTAATCTGTTGTGAAATTCCTGATGTTGTCTTTTCCTCATTTTTCTATTGGTTGTTAGACATTTTCTTATCGATTTGCAGGATATTTTTCTTGTTTGTTACTCTCTTTGTTTTTAGATCCTTCATTGATTATTTATATCACAAAGACCTTGTCTTATTCTGTATATGGATCACAAAGACCTTCTATTTTGTGTATTTTTCAAATCAATAACAAAGGTGGAGTCTTTAGATAAACAGATGTTCTTAATTTAAATGTAATAAAATATAATTTTAATCGCCTCTGTGGGTATAGCTTTTGTATCCTGTTGAAGACAACTTTTCCTAACTTGAGATTGTATAAATATTTTCCTAAATGACTTACTAGAAATTTTATTGTTTTGCCTTTCACATTAGTGCCTCCAATTTATTTTTGGATATGATGAGAAGTAAAGCAAAGAAATCTTTTCTAAACATATCATACGCATACTGAGTGGCCCGACTCATTTATTGAAAACTCCTTCCTTTTTCCATTGATCTTCAATGCCAACCTTATGCCAAATCAACTTCTATTAAAGATGTCTGCTTTGGGGTTTTTAATTATGTTCTATCGTCTAATTAATTGATTAATTATTGGGTTGATACCACATTTCCCTAATCACTATAGTTTTACAGTAAGTTGTGGCATCTAGTAGAGTAACTCCTCCTATTTTGTTCTTTTTCAAGATTGTCTTGGAGTCTGCACAAATTTTAGAATTCTTTTGTTGAGTTCATCAAAAATAAATTTTGGGATTTTGTTTAAGATCACAAGCAATCTAAAGATATTTTGGGGGAGAATTTATATATTTCAAATTCCAGTTTTTACAACTAGTGAACCTGGTATATGCTCTCCTTTACCTTGAACATTTTTTTAAGCAATTGTGTAGAAATGCCATCTCATAAGAGATATATTTTGAAAATATATTTGAATCTTTGTCTTAGGCTACAGTTGGAATCAGGCCTTCTAAGAGAAAGCTAGAGTAGCTCCGAGCTAAATTTGTATATCTCTCACAAGGAAACAAGAAAGAAACCCAGTTCCCAAATGGGATGTATCTCTTGGAGACTTGGAAGTGGACCGCAATGTCATTGAGGGTCCAACACTAAGATAAACTGAGCTTGAGCTGCCTAAATCACTAGCATGGGTTTTATTAAATTGTTTCTTAATTAGTTTGAGTAAAACCCCAGAAAGAGATTCAATAATACCCTAGAAGTTGTGGAGATTAGAGGCAGAGGCCACAGAATTCATAGGGATAATTTTGCCACTGCTATAAATAAGCTTGCACTAGTAAGAAGGCAAGGTAAGAAGTTAGGTAGGAATATACTCAAGTTATGTCTCGATGCATTCTTGCCACTTACCTGACTCTTATAATAGGTCATGAAGATTTGTATGTTTTGTCTCTTAAACTGTACTGTTATTCTCTACCTTCCACTCACTTTGTCATTACTTGAATCTTGGACCATTGCTTTAATCCTTGAATTATGGAACTACCTGTAAAGGCTGGGTGGTAGTCCTCTCAGAAACCAGAGCTACAAGCTTGGGTGAAAAAAGGGTTTCTTGAGCCATCAAATCAACATAAAAAAATCCATTTGCTTTGTTTTTATTGTTTCTTAGGATTCATTTTTTAAACTAAAAATGCTATCTGTCACCTGCATATTTTGCCAATTCTTTCAAGATGGATGAATGTTTAACAATCACGACTACTTGAAATTAAAAATTCTATAAAGCACAAAAGTATTATTATTAAAGAGCATGCTTTGGGGATGACAACACAGTTCAGGCAATATTATTTTGATTATCCCTACTGAATATAAAAGGCAGTTCAAAGCAATTTGCAATTTTATAGCCTGAGGAAATTATTTCTATGAAAAAACATCCATTTCTGTTCCTTGTATTGCCTAAATTCTTTCTAGTTTGGAAGTTGAGCTGAATGGCAGATTCCTCTAACAAATCTACAAGCTTTTGAATGACTTGCTTTGTCTCATCTTTTGGGCAAATCTCAGCATACTCTTTAATAAATAATAAGTATGTTGAGAAAAGGGAGCAATTTTGATATGATTTCTGTTTGACTTAACAACAAATTGAGAAGGGATGGTTGAAATTGAGTTGAATTTTTAAACCTACTTATATTCTAGTCATGTTAATGTTAGTATGAAAATTATTTTGCCGTTACTTTGTGTATCTTATAAAACAAGTTGATGGCTGAGATGATCTCTCCACGGGTCTTTTTATTTTCTAATACTAAATTTTCTCTCTTGAGAGCACAGAAAGGAAGTTTAAGTATAAATACATTCAAACCTTAAGTCCTCCATTTTCTTTCTGCTAAGCTTTATCTTTAGTATTTTTATATTTGACCTAGGGTCTTCAATATCACTGTGCAAAGTATGATATTTACCTGATTTTTTTTTTACTGCAGCATATGCTGATGTCTAAAGGAAAATAAAAATGTCATAATGCACTGAAAAAAACCTTAGCAATGTATAATCACTATGATTTTCAGAGGAAGTCACTTTCTGAAAGGAAACTCTCGCTTCTAAGGTCATTTATTTATTTCCATGATGATGAAATGAGGACAGATGGAATGCCTTTGCATTCAGCTAGCTCAATGCAAACGTTGAAGTCTGTTAGGTTTGCTAGACTCTATCCCCTACATTCTATTCATTTTTTCCAGCAATGGCAACACTTCAGCACAGTTCGCTTTAGAATTACTGCTTTTCTGATTTTGAATTGCATGAAAGGATGATATAATTCAATTAAATGTTAATGAAATAATATCTGGGAAAAACAGGGAATCCTATTACACCACTTGGAAGTATTATAATCCCTTTATTTTTATGCATTCGTACCAACCTTTAACTCTTCCAAGAATTTCCTTCCTTTTTAAGAAAAATAATATGTTCATCATAAGAAAAAAACAATTAGTAATCATAGGTTTAAAGTTTCAATCATGTGAGATGAGTAAGTTCTAAAGTTCTGCTATACAGCATCATGCCTGTGGCAAACCAGTGTATTGTACGATCAAGAATTGTGAAGAGAGTAAATCCCATGTTCGATGTTCTTACCTCTATTACATTTATAATTAATATCAGTGATAGAGTTATGATTAACATATTTACAGTTATTAATTGGTAAGATTAATGTATATTTTCATGTTAATAATACATGCCAACATGAGTGTTTACAAATATTATTAATAAAATATTGATGAGCTCCCCTTATAATTGTCTCTTTATATCCACCACGCGGTGGTACTATTAAAGTTGGGTGTGTGGTGTTTTCATTTCTATTTCATTCTTTTGCAAACATGTATCTTTTTCACAAACATACATACATGTGTATAGAATTTCCTGTAACTTTTTTTTAATTACTAATACAGCAGGTAGTCTCCAGCTGAATTCACAGCTTGCTCTTCTTAACAATACATTATGTAATATTTTTTAAAGATTTTATTTATTTATTTGACACAGAGAGAGAGAGAGAGAGATCACAAGTAGGCTGAGAGGCAGACAGAGGGAGACGAGGAAGCAGGCTCCTGGCTGAGCAGGGAGCCAGATGTGGGCCTCGATCCCAGGACCCTGAGATCATGACCTGAGCCGAAGGCAGAGGCTTAACCCACTGAGTCACCCAGGCACCCACATTATATAATTTTGTATAGCTGCTTGTCATTGCTGTAGGTTCAATTTCTAGCAGTACCATTACTGCTTAAGATTATGAATTCAGTTTAAGATTTCTTTACCCTTCCTAGATACATAACCCTATCAGTTGTAAATAAAGATGCTTGTTTTTTTCATTCTGATATTTATTCCTCTGTTTTCATATTTTTTTTAAATTTCACATTAGCTACACCCTCCAAAAGGATAAATTAGAAATGATAGCAAGTGCCCCAGGCTTGTTCGTGGTTTGAACAGCAAATGGCTTTAACATTTGAACTCTTTAATGTAGTTCTTGAGGTGGTGTTTTGGTAGTTTGCTGGGGTTTATATCATGTCTTGGTAGTTTTCATCTATTTTTATCATGTGTGAATTTTCTATGAATTTATTTTAGAGAGTTTGACAGAGGCTGGTCAGCAAAGAACATAAGGTTCATGTGTTGGCTTAAGCCCGTCCTCTTCCCTCCTGTCTTCATACATTTTTACACCTCTTCCCCCAAGACTTGATTGGTGTAGAGCGATCTCTGCTGCATCTCATGGCCTTTCCCTCCTTTCTTTTCTCTGGTTCGTTGTCCTGCTGAGGCTCCACATACTCTATGCAGAATTTGCCTGGGGTCTTAACCAAGAATTTTCTGCTCCCCTATCTCCCTGGAAGCCAAGATACTTCTGTAAGATTTGAATGTGTTCAAGTACATTAAGAAAAGAAACTTCATAAATCAGAATATAGGTCTGTTTTTTTTTTTAAGATTTTATTTATTTATTTCACAGAGGGAGAGAGATCACAAGGAGGCAGAGAGGCAGGCAGAGAGAGAGGGGAAAACAGGCTCCCTGCTGAGCAGAGAGCCTGATGTGGGCCTCGATCCCAGGACCCTGAGATCATGACCTGAGCCGAAAGCAGAGGCTTTAACCCACTGAGCTACCCAGGCGCCCAAACATAGGTCTGTTTTAACCATATTTGGGGAACAGACAGTCTGTGGTAACTCTGGATCCTGGGATGTCTGATTCAAACTTTCCTCTGCTTAGATAGTTAGATGGCAGAATATAGATAAAATTTGATGGACAATTTTTTCCTCAGAAGATCCTTAATATAAATGGCCCTACTCCCTAATAATCTAATGCTTTAATCACAGATCCTAAAAAATAGTGAATATAGGCAGTCAATGCTCTTAAAAACAGTGAGAGCAGAATTTATGGGGACTTCCTCTATGCTGTACAGTATAATGAGCTCATCTGTGTGTCAGATGATCTTTATTTAAATGTATCAATAATCCTCATGCATGTACACTGGCCTTTATTTTTGTTGTTATTGTTGTTTTGTTTCAAAAGCATACTAGTCCACTCACAACTCTAATATTAGAGAGAACATTACTGACTTATCTTTAAGAATAGATACTTGGAAGGAACATATTTTCTCTGCTACCTCATTCTTGATAGTATCTTCCATACCTTTCACAATGAGTGCAGATATCTATAGTTAAAAAAAATAAAGAATGCAACTAAACCATATTCTTGTGTAGACAAAAGTGCTTGAAGAAAATGTTGATTTTTAATGTCTGTGGTTATGACTTTTATCAGCTGCAAAGTGGGTTTCCATGAGAAAATCACAGTCTAATCTCCCACTTACTATATATTGTTCAAGCCAGGCTATATATTTAATATAATAAGAAGCAAAAAGGAAAACTTTACAGATATTACAACAGTAAAAACCAATCCACAAAGACAGAAAAGAAAACACAGAGGGCATTGGAAGATATATTTCTAGTATATGTAGGAATCCAATATGGTAGGTATTTTTTAATTTTTAAGTAAATGAAAACTAAAACAGCAGTATTGTGTTTCTACCTGTTCTCTATTTCCTTCCTACTCAAAATGTGGTTTAAGGTTCTGCTCCATTTGTAACACCTGGGAGTTTATTAGAAATACAGAAACTTAGGCTCCACCCCAGATCTAGTAGAGTTAAATCTGCATTTTAATAAGATCTCCATATGATTCATATACACAAAAGTTAGAGGAACACTGCAAATGTAAGGAAGTTCTGTTTTATGTGAGCATTCACATAACTTGGTTACTTATATTCAATAAAACTTAATTTAGGTACCATAGATCAGTAGTATCCATACCTTCCATAAATCTCTTGATGAACAGTAAAAAAATAAATTGGTTAAAATGTATTATAAAGGTCAAACATGTATTTCTTTGAAAAGCAACATGCATTTAATTAAAACAAATCAGTTCTCAGTATTTGGATTATGCTCAAGGAAATGTCATCTGAAGGACTGAATAAAATGTGTCATAAGCATCCCAGTGCAGGACATTAGAAAACCTTTTATTTTTTTCTGAACTTGAGGGCAGACCATGCAAATATCATCTCTTCTACTAAATGTTCAGCACTAATGAGGTTGAGATAATCTCAGCTCTTCCTTCTCTGAACACAATTTCCCTTTTACCTGTTTACAGGTACTTTCTACTGCCATATTTGAGACAATCAATCTTTATGTAGTATTTTTCTATAAACATATCCAATATTGCTTTAGAAGCCCATTTCATAAAAGCCAAGACAATGCAAGAAAAGACCATGTCTAATGACAATTGCATGCATCAATATTTTCTACAAATGAGATTTCCTGATAAATTGCTATGGTTTTCACACCTGCATTTTTCCCTCCCTCCCTCATTTTTAAAAGTGCTTCTGGAGTATTTTCCTCTCACAAGAAAAAAAAATATATCCAGGTCATAAAATGCTGTGCTCCATCTCACATGAGTAATGTATAAGCTCTTAGTGAATGAAGACCATCCATATTTTGCTTATCTCCTAGTGTCCTACTGTATGTATACAATATTTATGTATACACTTGGTATCTGATTTGTATATATATTCACAAGTGCAGGTGGATAGGTAGATAATGGACAGAAAGCTGTCAGAACAGGTGTGCACTATGAATTAAATTAGAACAAGGTTGTAATTTTTTTTATTTCCAGAAATTGTATTTGCTTTGATCACTTCAAAACTTGTTCTTGAGCTTTCCCAAATATAACTTAAAAAATTTAGCTTTTCTTTTTGTCAACAACTGTCTTACAATACTGTAAAGATTAATTTTAAAATTTGCTGTTTGGCTTCAGTTTCTCATTTAAACTTTCTAAGCCTTACTTTTATATCATAAATGAAAATAGAGTATATCCTTTCCCCACCTACAGGGCTATTTTGAGAATATAAGACACAGAAAATAATTTAACAGTTCTCTTCTTCCTCTTTCTTTCTCTTCCTTTTTCCTTCCTTTCTGCCCTTAGCCTTGGTTGTAGCCATTGTGGTTGTGTTTTGAGTGGGGGATGGAACTGGGGCTAAGCAACCTCAGTGTCATATAAGATGTTGGAAAACTACAGGACTCTTTCCAATGGAAGAAAACTAAAGAGACTACCACATGATAATTAAACGCAACATGTGATTCCAGATTGGATCCTGGATGACTAAAGGACCATAGACAAAATGTGAATAACGTCTACAGATTAGATGGCAGTATTTTATCAACATTATTGTCCTAATTTTAATAGTTGCAATTTGGTTATGTAGGAACTTACCTGCATCAAAAAGTTGACTATTTTTTAGAAGCTATGGGTTCACAGCAACATTGAGGGACAAATCTAGAATTCCTATATACCCTTGTCTCCACACATGCATCCCCTCTCCCGTTATCAACATCCGACACCAAAATGGTGCATTTGTTAACATCAATGAACCTTCAAGGATACATCAGTATCACCACAAGTCCATTGTCTACCTTAGAGGACATTCCTGGTGTTGCACATTCTATGGGTTTGGACAAATGTAAAATAACATGTATTTACCATTACAGTGTTACACAGAATAGTTTGCTAAAATTCTCTCTACTTCACCAATTCATCCCTCCCTCTCATCAGTCCCTGGCAACCAGTGATATTTTTACCATGCTCATAGTTTAGCCTTTTCCAGAATGTTGGAATCATAAAGCACATAGTTTTTCAGATTGATTTTTTTCATTTAATAATATGTATCTAAGACTCCTCCCTAACTTTTTTTGGCTTGATAGCTCCTCTCTTTATAACACTGAATAATTGTCCATTGTCTAGATGTACCACAGTTTATTTTCCATTCACCTACTAAAGGACATCTTGGTTTCTTTCAAGTTTTGGCAATGATGAACAAAATTTCTATAAATATCCATGTGTGATTTTTGTGTGGATAGAAATTCAACTCATTTGGGTAAATACCAAGGCATGTGATTGCTGATCATATGGCAAGAATACGTTTAGTTTTGTAAGAAACCACTAAACTGTCTTTCAGAGTGGCTGTTCCATTTTCACCCCCAATAGCAATAATGAGAATTCTCCTTGCTCTATATTCTCATCAGCAATTGGTGTTGTCAGGTGCCTGAGTGGCTCAGTGGGTTAAAGCCTCTGCCTTCAGCTCAGGTCATGATCTCAGGGTCCTGGGATCAAGCCCCGCATTGGGCTCCCTGCTCAGTGGGGAGCCTGCTTCCTCCTCTCTCTCTCTGCCTGCCTCTCAGCCTACTTGTGATCTCTCTCCCTCTGTGAAATAAATAAAATCTTAAAAAAAAAAACAAAACAAAACAATTGGTGTTGTCAGTCTTTTAAATTTTGGCCACTGAAATATGTGTGTAGTGGTATCACATTGTTGTTTTAATTGGCAACCCCCTAATGACTTATAATGTTGAGCACATTTTTTAGGAAGTATACACTGAAGTATTTAGGGCTGAAGCAGTATCATGTACAACTTACTTTCAAATGGACAGAAAAAATAAAGAGGAGCCATAGTGATAAAGAAAAGACAACTGTGAAAAAGTGTCAACAGTTAATGAATTTGGGAACTCTTGTTATTTGAGTTGATTCTTATTTATCCTATATATTTCTTAATTTCATATTTTTAGTGACAGTTATACCTTTATATTATAAAAAAAGCAAAAGAAATTTCAAGAAGCAATCCTTGTGTTATAACAGATAAATATATGTATAGCTGAATATAACTTTTAATTTAAGGATATGGTTTAAGAGAAGGGATTTTTAAGAGATTTCATATTTTTTGTTTTCTATTTTTATGATAAACTTGCTGGTATTGCTGTGTTTTGCTGGTTCCTAGTTATTGCTAGTTTTTGTTAGTTATTGCTGTGTTACTATGTTACATCATTACATTACATAATGTAATCTTTATTGAATATTAACAAATATGTTTTCTCATTGAAGAATAACCCTGATAATTCGTGAATTCAAATTATATTCACTTCTATATATAATGCTAAAAATAGAACTTGTGCATAATTAGCCCTTAATAAATATTAATTTGATAAACAAATTGTTAGGCGTGAATCACACATTTCTGAGATCTCAGCATTTTACCTATTTTTCCACTCTCTTTTCACAGACTAACATGAAAAAGATCATTTGTGCAATTCTGTCTGGTACCAAAATCATAACAGCGACAATCCAAGGAATAATTAGATAAGTCTACTATTTACAAACACAAGAAAATACCCGCCGAAGTAGGTAAGGCACTCGCAGTGGTTGTCCCTGGGGAGAATGAGTTAGGAAGGAGAACAGAAGGAGAGGTTTGCTGTTTGACTCAGTCCTTCGGTACTATGTCATTTTAAAAATTATAATGCATAACTTTACTCAATAATTTTCCATTTTACTTTATACATAAAATGTATTTATAAAGAAGACACATTTTTAAAGGATGGGAAAGCTGAGGAATCACCATTGTAATCTAAGAAAGTCTTGATCATATTTGATTCCCTGGGTCCAGCTGCTTCCTTCCACCCTTTCAGGCTTTGATAATCTGCAAAAAATGACCGATGTATCCAAGTCCCTTCAAGGACGACATCTTTGGGTCGCAACCAGAAGAACCCTTCATAATAGGGCTGTTCTTGTTTATAGGCAACATTTAAATTCTTACTATCACCTACGATCACATGTAGGACCTTAAAAGTGTCAGTAGATGATTGAAATTGTATTTTACTTGTATTTGGAGGCCACTAGAAGGTTATTTATAAGCAGGGGAGGAAGGAACACATCTGATTTATGCTGTAAGAGTCTCTCTGGCTGAAACCGTCAACTGCATTATGCTGGATGGAGGGACAGAAAAGTTAGCAGGGTTCTGCAGTAGCCTAGGTGAACGGTGATGATGACTTTCACCAAAGCTTTAATACGAGAGGCGGAGAGCAGTAATAAGAATAAGGACATATTTTGAAGGTTAGAACTAGCTAAAATTGCAATGTATTACATGCAAGTTATGAGATGAGGAGAAGAATTATGAGTGGCTCTATTATGTTTTATTCTGAGTTTGAAATTCCTTTTTGCAGACAAGTGGAAATATTGACAAACAGCTATATATGAGAACAATAATTATAATTTTAGAGACTTTCAGAGTTCCGATTCTCTCTATATAATGGACCATCTGAAGTGTGTTTCTGCACGCGTGTGTGCACCTGTGTCTGTCCAGATACGTTGCCTTACAAGCTTTCCAACTGAATTCAGCCCAGTTGCGTCATTATCTGATGAATTGTGTCCTTTGGCCAGCAATTTTGAAGGCAGTTGTGAACAGAATACTTTCTAATTGTTTTTATTCTTTAAGACCCACTGATCATATGTATATCATCAATCCGTACAGTTTATTGTCTTAGACAAATGAGTGCTGTCTAATTCTCTTTCCAATTCTCCAATTGCCTTTTGTTGGAGGGAATTTGTTGAGAAGTCTCCCTTCTTCCATCTGAAAAGATCACCGTTGGCAATGAATGAACATATTTTAAGATCCCTGGAGTCTCATAACTATCAGCCACTGGCTACAGAACAGACGTGGGTATATTTGTGTTCCCTGTCACTAAGTTCTTAATAGAACATTTCTTGAACCATTACTTCTAAATATAGTCAAGTTCTAATGACATCTTTTTCCATAAAAGGGCTTGTAACGCTTTGACATCAAGTACACCCGCTTTTCACTTTATTCTGTCATGACTCAATGTACTGTCCAGAATTTCATCACTTTCTCAATTTTTTAGAGGTTACTTTTTAAGGTTGAAAAAGAGTTTATAGTTTAATTGCAACTTCTTATAAATGTCATCTCTTTCAAAATTCTAACAGTGGTTAATTAGCCTATCAATACCACAGAATCACAAATCAGTTCTCAGTCATTTAATTGGTTAATGTTAATTTTTGTTAAGAATTAATCAGGTGTTAATTGAATGTTTCTTTTATAATGTATAATTTTTTAAAATGTTCTGAACATGAGTTCTCATCTTCTAAGTAGGCCAAGTTTCTGCAATATATTCCTTCCCGCAGTCTTTCACTAAAGGAGAGAGATTAAGGCACCAGGATTTACAACCAAATTAAATAAATATGTATTTCTATGACTAAGAGCCTACTTAGCATATTTAATATATATAAAGTATAATGTATAACATACAGTCACTATATACATCTTCTGCCACTCATTCTCCAACAGAAGCCACACCTGCTCTCTTTCAGGATTCAGGACCTCTCATAATCTAACTCTCAGCTGGATACCCAGTTATTACATATTTCTTCCCAGAGATTCATTTCCTGGTGACAGGCACTTGCTAGTTTGGCCTATCTCTCTCCTTTTCTTCCTTTCTGAAATATATCTTACCACTGGAAGTGTTTGGTACATACTATGCCCTCATTAAAAATATGTTGAATTAATGAGTGTTGTCTTACTAATTTTAATTGTGTGTGGAATAGGATGGGCTGCTCTGTTACACACAGGTGAGATTAATATGTAATTTCCTTATGTGTGTTGAGTGTACCTGTGTGTATGCCTGCATCTATGCATGAGTGTCTTCAAAGCAGCTTTGAAACGTTTGAAAAATCATATAATAATTGAAAAAAATTATTTGTGGTCAGCAATCTTTTTTCTCTAAAGGACCAGAGAGTAAATAATTTTGGTTTCAGAAATTGCACAGCCCCTTTTTCATGAAGTCATTTCTGCAATTGCAGCACACAAGTAGTCATTGACAATTCAGAAACAAAGGAACATGGTTGTTTTCAATAAAACTTTATTTCCAAAACAGGCAGCAGGCCAGTAAATAGTTTGTCTGATTCATATCCTAAATATTTAAAATGCTGATTTGTTAAAAAAATATTAATGGGCGAATGAATTTCATTGCTTATTAACACTACATAAAACACTCATTTGTTGTGGTGGTGGTTGTGTGTTTTTTCTTTTAGAGAGAGAGAGAGAGAGAGCGGGGAGGGGGGAGAGGGGTGCCAAGGGGGAGGGGGAAGGGAGAAAGAGAATCTTAAGGAAGCTCCACACCCAGCCCAGAACCCAACCCAGGGCTTGATCTCATGACCCTGAGATCATGACCTGAGCCAAAATCAAGAGTCAAATGCTGAACTGACTGAGCCACCTATATGCCCCACGACCCTCAGTTTTTATTAAATACGTGAAGATCATGTAGACCAAGGCTGTTAAACTAGTCAAAAATTATTTGCCATGATTATATTGTACTTATGATTATAACTTATTAGTAAATTTTATGTCTTCTGAAATGAAAACTAAATAAATAGCATACATATATGAGCTTACTCGATTCATGAAACTGTGGTGCAGCCCCAAAGAAGGAAGACCACAGATCTATCATTGTGAGGTTTACTAACCTAATAATCTACTCGCATCTGGTACAGATTTGGGTGCCTAAGACTTACAACTAAATATGGATTCTTTTGTTAGTGTTTTTTGTTGAAAACATTATTTTTGGTGAACACTTTAGATACAGCTAAGTGAAACACAAAATCAAAAATAAAATAAAAATGAAACCTGAAATAAATTTAGTTGGTTTTAGTCACATAATGTATATATTTCCATATATATATTAATACATATGTGTGTATAGTCACATANATATATTAATACATATATTAATACATAAATAAATTTAGTTGGTTTTAGTCACATAATGTATATATTTCCATATATATTAATACATATGTGTGTATAGTCACATACTACATGCACACAATATATAAGCATACATGTGTATGTATATATATACACACATAAATCTGTTTCCTTATATTTTAATACATTTAAAGTTGTGTAAAGCTTAAAATATTTTTTAAAAACTTAACAAGCCATTTCTCTAATTCCACTGAAATAAACCATCACAATACAGACTTATAATGAACTACATGAAGATTAACCTTTTCTCTTTTAAGGAAGAGTTCTAGTATTTGTGAAACCCTTTAATTGACCATGAAATTGTAGTTCAGATATCATTGATAAAGAAACGTTAGGTTCTAATCATTTTCACCCAACTAGACCCAGTTGCTAAAGTAAACATTGGATTCAAAGGTAGAAAATCTTACTGTATGGATAGAATCAATTTTATCGCTATTTTCTTTCACTATAATAGATTCTTTCCTGGAAAGTATCAATTCTCGGGGGACATATATCATTCCTTCTCATGTGAGAAAGACTCACAGCAGAGTGCTGAAAAGCTTGAATTCTAGAGTTGGACTTCCTGGGCTCAACTGGTACATTGATTTTGAGCAAAATTCTTAACCTCTCTGTCACACAATGTCTAAGTTGAAAGTCAGGGAAAATGGAACACTGTGCCTACCTCATTTATTCTGTAAAGATTACATGTAAATAACTTAAAAAGACCTATGTAAATGTTTTCTTACTTGTTTTTGCTTAGAGTATATCGGCAAGTGTGCATTTGAAAATTGAGTTGATTAAATTAGAAGAGAGAAAATAGAAACCTTTGATGACTGTGCCCATCTTATGATGCAACTATTATCCCCAGTTTAAGAGGGAAAATCCTCTTTCCCCATGCATCCACTTTACACTCTTATTCTTCAAGTTGAGTGCTTGGTCCGGCAGCATTGACAGCCTCCAGAATCTGGTTAGACATTCAGGATCTCCTCCAACCTTCCTTCAAATCTATTGAAGCACAATCTTCATTTTGCTAGATCCCTAGGAAGTTTGGGCCCATTCATATTTGGGAATAGGAGCTGTAGGAGAGCCATGTGTATTACCAATGCCTGGGTACATGTCCTGCACCCACACGGATCACCAGAGGCAGCATTCAGGTGCTACCTCCAAGCCTGTTCAGGTCCCAAGAAAATGTCTCAGTGTTCTTTGTTCCCTTTGTTCTTGGAGCCAACAGGGGAAATGGCCTGTGCTGGGAGGACATGGATTATCTGAGCAGCAGAAGTGTTTATGTAAGAAAAAGACAGTTTCATTCACTTGTTACATTCTTTCTTCAGAGAGAGTGATGCTAATAGTGAATCTGTTCCTAGTAGTACCAAGTGGCCATTTTGTTGCTTCTCTTGTTCTGAGTTGGAGTTCCACAGGATTTCATGGGTTAGTTCATTATTCACAACAGTTGTACCTAGAGCCTGAACAATTGGTGATGTTATAAAAGTCATATAATATCACAATTAAATTGCTACCAATTCCTTACTTTGACAACTTTGGCAACTAAATAACCACTGAGTACTAGAATAATATACTTTTGTTTTTATATTATTTACTAAAATAGAATTAAATTTCAAAAATAGTGTTTAAATGTAGGTGTAATTCACTGTAACTAAATTTTCATGTTAGTTGATGACAAATTATTTGTCTTATATAGACAGTACTAAATATTTTAGAATAAAAATTTGAAATTTATACTTATTTTACTTTTTTAATGTTTACATATACTTTAATTTTGATTTTTATGAACATACACTGTTATCATGTGCATTTCGAATATAATCACATTTTACTTTTTAATCCTTCAGTTTATTTCTTTCAAATTAGGTCAACATCTTGGTAATAATGTAATTAATGACATTGCTAAAATACAGACAGAAAATAAAACACATTGCATAAATATTTAATAATTTACTATATGCATATTTCTACCTTCTTTCTCATCCAAACTGCTATCCCATAAACAGGATGCCCAGAGATGAGTAAAAATAATAAAATTCGGACATCTTAGCTTTATGTGTTTTTCTGTTTTACTGTTATAAAGGTGTATTTTTCAAGGAGGGAGGATAGAGCATACATTTTTTAAATGTGTTGACCTCAGGTGTCAATTTTAAGTATTTAGAACCATGGTGTAATGCGGACATCTCTTTGTCCTCCTGTCTGAGTAAACATTAGAAGCTGGTCTGTGTGCTGTCTTCCCCTCAAACTGCTTCGTGATTCCTGGCTGCCCTGTAGCCACTCCTAGCTGGACAGGGAGGGTCCTGACTGTTTTCTTTCCAGCCGATCCCTCTGTTGGCTCATTGCTTTTTTTCTCAGCCACTCCCGTCACCACTTCATTCCTTCCAGTCAGCAGCATTCAACAAAAATGACGGAAGTTACCATGTGAACTTTAAAGAAACACTGGTTGCCTGTGTCTTATCATATTATTTTTTTCTGTAATCTCCAAAACAACATTAAACCCACTAAGTAGGCAAGTGCCAGGTGTCTTGTTGTTTCAAACTGTGACTAAGTATCCACCATGTGACCATACACAGAGTAAGCCATCAGTTGGCCCTTGTGATTTTAATGATATTTATGAGCCTGTAAGATGATCCTTGATGATGAGATTAATTGACCTGATGGCTCCTGAAATGCCATCCATTAAACATAAGAGACCCATAATCCCAGCAAGAAGGCAAATGCCTTCCTTGAGATAAACCTCCCCAAGGCTTGAAAGATCGGTTTCTAGGAAAAGGTTTAAAGAATTCTTTCCTTTTCTTCTCAGTTTGATCCATACAGCGGATGTTAAGAGCGTGGTTTACTGAGGTGGATGAACTAAATTCTGCTTGAAATTCAGGTCATATAAAGATTGGTACAGGTCATACAATTTTGTAACTTATTTGGAATTGATTAGCCTACTTATGGCTAGGTCATGGTTTCTCCGTCTCTGGGAAGCCAAGTTCCAGGGCTGGGTCCTGAGTGATGAGTTAAGTTGTATCATTCTCTAACTCCAATGTATTCTTTCACCGAAGCATCTCATTATCTTTACAGAACTTAACTAAAGGTGACTCTAGGTTCTCTTTTCCATAAATATAAAGAACAGTGCATTTTTGATGTGTCTGCAAAGTGCAGTGTATTCGGGATTATTAAATTAAATTTAGTTTAGGAGAAAGTGACAGAATTGAAGCATATATATTTTTTCTTTTCTATATTCCTTATTCTGTGCCTGTTATTCCTGTACTATATTCATTCCATACCTGGAAGCATGTACCTCCCACTCTCCTTCACCCATTTTCCCATCCCCTGCATCTTCCCCTCTGGCACCCTCCAGTTTGTTCTCTGTGCTTATAGGTTTGATTCTGCTTGTTTGTTTATTTATTCATTTGTGTGTGTGTGTGTGTGTGTGTGTGTGTGTGTGTTTTAGATTTCACACATGTGTGAAATCATATGGTATTTGCTTTCCTCAGTCTGATTCATTTCACTTGGCATAATACCCTCTAGGTCCATCCATATTGTTGCAAATGGCATGATTTTGTCCTTTTTTATGGCTTCCTGATATTCCACTGTGTGTGTGTGGTGTGTGTATGTATGTGTGAGAGAGTGTGTGTGTGCATACCATATTGAAGCAGCGTCTGGTTTTGGGTTTTTTTTCAGTCTTGAACTTTTGGTTTCTTTTTCCTTTTTTAATTTTATTATTTTTTTATTTTATTTTTATTAACACAGAATGTATTATTTGCCCCAGGAGTACAGGTCTGTGAATCATCAGGCTTACACATTTCACAGCACTCATCATAGCACAAACCCTTCCCAGTGTCCGTAACCAGCCACCCTATCCCTACCCTCCCACCCGCCAGTAACCCTTAGTTTGTTTCAAGAGATTGAGTCTCCTATGGTTTGTCTCCCTCCCAATCCCATCTTGTTTCATTTTTTTCCATCCCTACCCCCCACAACCCCCTGCCCTGCTTCTCAAATTCCTCATATCAGAGAGATTATATGATAATTGTCTTTCTCTGATTGACTTATTTCACTTAGCATATTACCCTCTAGTTCCATCCACGTCATTGCAAATGGGAAGATTTTGTTTCTTTTGATGGCTGCATAGTATTCCATTGTATATAAGCTCCATAGCTTTCCATGGTTTGGCCATTGTGGACATTGCTGCTATAAACATTTGGGTGCACATGTTCCTGCGGATCACTACATTCGTATCTTTAAGGTAAATACCCAGTAGTGCGATTGCTGGGTCGTAGGATAGCTCTATTCTCAACTTTTTGAGGAAACTCCATACCGTTTTCCAGAGTGGCTGCACCAGCTTGCATTCCCACCAGCAGTGTAGGAGGATTCGCTTTTCTCCGCATCCTCGCCAACATCTGTCGTTTCCTGACTTGTTAATTTTAGCCATTCTGACTGGTGTGAGGTGGTATCTCACTGTGGTTTTGATTTGTATTTCCCTGATGCCGAGTGATGTTGAGCACTTTTTCATGTGTCTGTTGGCCATCTGTATGTCTTCTTTGCTGAAATGTCTGTTCATGTTTGAAGCATCTGGTTTTAAGGCCTGAGTTTACTGTTCACTACCTTTGTGGCTTTGCAAAATATTTTAACTCTCTGAATCTTCATTTCTTCACCCACTGAATAGTAATAACAATAATATTTGTCTTCACTTGCAATGATATGATAAATATCCTAGAAATTAAAATAGAAAATCATTTTAGAAGTGTGACTAATATACTCCAGCATGCTACATACTCAGGATGGATTGTCCTAAGAAATTTCTATCATTCACATCCACTAAGAGACAATAACCACTGTCTTTATCTCTTCACTGTCTAACTCACATCCTATGACATAGAGGCACTCAACATCTCCTAAAATAATCTTAGCTACATCAAATACCCTGAGTCCAAAGTGTCTTATTAAAATGCCTGAATGTGCATATGCCATTCATTAAAAATTGAGTACAGAGTATATGCCAAACATGTAACTCGTTAAGGAACAAAGACATTTCCTTTTTAAATGTGATTAATTGTTGTCAGGGCTTTAAGCGAAGTACTCTGGGAACACAAAGTTTGGATTTCCCTCAGACTGCTGGGGAGATGGAGGACCGGATATGCGGAGGAGATTATGATTCTCCTTAGTGTTGATATTGAAATGCATGACCTGTCTCATGAGAGTGGAATGTGCTAAGGCCCCTGAGTAACAGGCAAGTGGATGAAGGACCAGAAAGAAGACAGGGAAAGATGAATCTGAGGAACTTCAGAGAGTTTAGTATGCATTGCTACATCAAGAGAAAATGACAATTATACTTCAATTCCCATCAGCTAACACAGAACTTTCTTCAAGTTGAGTGGAATGGCAAAATATAAGGCTGTGTAAGGGGGCCTGGGAGAGTATGAATTTCCTGATGAATTTTGGGTTTTATCTTGGATGAGATAGGAGACATTAAGCAGTTTTTTGCTTGTTTGGTTGGGTTTTTTTCTCTTTTTGCATTTTTTTTTAACAAAAATTGTGTTTTAGAAAGAGTGCATACATAGAGAGACTAAGTTGGGGAAAATGCAATGGAAGAGAGACTAGTTAATAGATTTTGTCATAATCCAGGTAAGACCAGCTAAGAACTTCAAATAAGGTGTGAGGGAGAGAAGGAAATAGTTTTAAATTAGACATTGGTATGTTGCTGAACTGATTTGATGTGGGAGGTGATGGAAAAGAAGGCTTTGAATTTGTGGTATTACTACTTGGCACTACTATTCATTTAAATAAACATTGTAATTTGAGGCTAGGTTTTAGGAGAGCAAAAATTAATTCTTCATATTATGATTTTGAGGTGTTTTATGGCAAATAACATTTTCCAGGAAGATTTTTTTTTTTTTAAGTAGTCTCTATACCAGACGTGGCTTGAACTCACAGCCCTGAGATCAAGAGTCCCACGCTCTACCTACTGAGCCAGCCAGGTACCCCTTCCAGAAAGGATATGAAGGTACATCATTTTTGTAAAGGGGAGCATGAGGTGTGGGCATAAAAGTTCAGAAATTTTTTAGGACCCAGGAGAAGTCTGAAACAGTGGGGGGGGGGGGGGCGGTGTGTGTGGATGAGATAACACAGAAAGTTCCTCTATACCAACAAGAAAGAGATGCCCCTAGGAATCCTGAGAGGTTCTAAGACATCTGGAGAAGTAGAAAAAAGAGATTCTTAGCAAGGGAAAGGGGTAGGCAGGAGAACAAAATTGCCTTTACAGTGCTGGAACCTGAAAATCTTTCCACCTTTCTAATTGATTACATTCTCTCCTTACTTACTTATTTTATTTATTTATTTTTGAAAAAATACTAGAGTTCATTCTAAACTTAGTTTGACTCTGCATACCCTATCTGAAGGCTGAGAATGGTCCCAGCTGAAATCGTTCAACGTTAGCTTTCTTGGAAATGTTTTTTTAACAAAAACAATCAACTATAAGGTGCAAATATTTGAAAAGAAGAATAATAATTACTTTGCAAGTGATTCAATATTGTTTTAAAGATTTATTCATATGTGCACGTATTCTCTTCAGGAAAGAGTGTGTTAAAATTGCATCTGAAATGACAATATGATTATTCCACATAGTGTACGCTTAGGTTGTGAAGGGAGCAAAAAGATAACAGCTGTGCTCAATAAGCATTTCCACAGCTCATCTCCTCAGTGCCAGAATGCTTCTGTTGCAATGTGAGAAATCAAGGTTATTTACTTCCTTGCTAATTCTTTGTTATGCAAGCCTTTCTCTCAGAGCCATACTTTTTTTTTTCCTTGTGTGGTTTGCCAGTTTTTTCAGTCCTAGATTGAAGATTGTCACTTCCGAAATACCCTCATCACTCAACCTCTATCAACTCTGTAAAATGTGGACAATTTAGGCCCCCAAATCCAGAAAACCTGAGTGTAAAGATCTTACTTTTTTTTTAAGCCATACTCTTTTTTTAAAAAATATTTTATTTATTTACTTGACAGAGAGAGAGAGAGAGATTACAAATAGGCAGAGAGGCAGTCAGAGAATAAGGAGGAAGCAGGCTCTGTGCTGAGCAGAGAGCCCGATGCGGGGCTCGATCCCAGGACCCTGGGATCATGACCTGAGCCGAAGGCAGAGGCTTTAACCACTGCGCCCCCAGGCGCCCGAGCTTACTTTTATTGTGAGCTTTATTATCTTATACAACAAGAAACCTGGACACAGGCAATTCCAGGGTTGGTTAATTCAGTCTCAACGATGTCACCAGGCACACAAGTTCTTTCTATTGCACTATCCTCACCCATTGGCAAGATCCCGAACAGATCAGAAAGGCCATCTCAGCCAGTTCGCTTTACCGCATAATGGGGGCTCCATGGTTCGGGCATTGTCAGAAGAGGTGTCCGTCCATTTTCCTACATGTTCCTTGTATTAAGTGTGGGGGTCCTTTAACAGAAGAGCCTGGTAGATTTCCCCACCAGCCCATGGACCAGAATGGGGTCATATGCCCACCTAAACTAATTACTGGCAAGAGAGGCATGAATGGCTGAGATTGACCAGAATTTTCTCCTTGATTCTAGAGAGACTCAGTGCTATGATCTGAATGTTTGTGTCACCCCCAAATTCATACATTGAGATTTTAATCCCCAAAGGTGATGGGATTAGGAGGAGGAGGATCACCTCCCGAGGTGATTAGGTCCTGTGGGTGGAGCCCTCATGAATGGAATTAACACTCATAAAAGAGATTTTACAGAACTCCCTCACCACTGCCACCATGTGAGGACACAGGGAGAAGTTCGTGACTTGAAAGTCCCCACCGGGTCCTGTTGACCTTGATCTTTGGCTTCCAGTCTCCAGAACTGTAGGAAATACATTTCTGTTGTTTGCAACCTACCCAATCGGTGATATTTTGTGATAGCAGCCTGAACAGACTAAGACACTCAGAAAATACGCAAGTGCCTATTCAATCAAGCAGGGCAAAGGATGAGGGTATGCATTCTTAATTAGAAATTACATCATCTGACATCTTGTCTTATTGTCTTCTCTTCCATGTGTATAGAATAGAGTGGTTCAAATCTGTCCTTCATTCCTAAACTTTAATCCTGAGTTTAGATCAAATTCAAGTCAAATTCTATTGGTCACACAATCTATTCGTATTATTTACTTCAGCTGCACATTTTAAACATGTGGTTTGACCACCTTAGACCTATTTGGACCTCACATTTCCAATTCCACACTGTCGGGCACCTGTGAGTTTTTATTTTTAACAATTATTTACTTCTTGATAAGTTCTTTCACATAACTTTGTTTCAGCAAAGCAATAATAATAATAAAGTGATATCTGGAGTTCATAAGATATGTCCTCTTTATACTCTGTGTTTACTATTTGAATAAAATTTTCCAAAGAGGAAAAATGAAGTCATTATTCGGGGAACTATTTGCTGCTTGTCTGGAAAAGCTTGTTTTGTTATATCCTATTGATCGATTCAGTCCACGGTGAATGATAATATAGTATATACATTTTTACAAACAATTTTGTCTCTTACTACTGAATTTCTTGTTTTAGTTACTCTCACATTCATTTTTAAAATCTGCATTATCATAACAAAATAAAAATAGCATGTTCTTTGTATAATAAATAGGGCCCTTTATCTCCTCTCCCTTGAGTATGCGTGAGATTTGGTAGTACTATTATTGAGTGTGAAAACATTCACTGATACATTTATTCATGCAAGAATAACTAAGTTACAAATTGTTAACTGTTATAGGATGTAAAGCTGTATGAAAAACACCCTAGAGTTGCTAATTATTTCATTTGGGAGACATGGTAAATATGCAAAGCCATGTTTCTTAGTTTGACAAATGAAGCACCATGGAGTTTGGCTTAATCTATATTCCTAGTCTCATCAGCCACCATTTTACTCAACTACAGAACCACTAAATCTCTCTTTGATCTTGGAAGGTATAGAAACTGTCACAACCCAGTGGCTTCGTATATGGTTTTTCCCCATATATAAAAACATATATTTTCATGCCCCAAGCACACCATTTCCCTATCACTCCAACATGCAAAAAAATATTCTATGTCCCCACCTATAGCTAAAAATTCCCTCCTTCTCTCTCTTCTCTGTGTATGGAATTTCCTTTTCTGTACATAAGACCTCAGACAGGACTACCATCTATAAGATTGTGGAAATCATGATTTAAATGCATGAAATCACATATAACTTAACGTCCAATTAAGGAAACCATTTTACAGTATGAAAGGGTATCAGGGAGAGCTCATGGTCATGGGATTCACTGAATACATTGACTATACACCATCCAAAACCTGCCAGTGTGATAGAGCATTGGAATGACCTACTGATAGTACCGGTGAAGCACCCACCTGAGGCAATATCCTATGAGACAGGGCCACCATTCCCCAAGATACATTAAGTATCTTTATGTCTATATATTCTTTTTATATTCTAATCATTCTTTAAGTCTATATATTCCAACTAAGAATTATACATGAGTCCAAGAACCAAGGGATAAAGCAGAAGAAGTGGCCCTACTTACATTCACTATTAACCTACCAGGGGACTATGACTTACTTTATCTCTGCAGGGTTAGAGATCCGAGTCCCAGATTCCAGGAGGTGATACTGTAACAAAATACCTGAGTAACAAAGCACAGTTCCCAATGAAGTATGCCCATAGCTGTTACCTGGGAACTTTGGGTGCCTGATGTTCATCGGACCAGTTGGCAAGTAGGAGAGTCACAGTTTTGTCAGTGGTAACTGACCCTGGTCATCAGGAGAAGGTTTGGCTGCTATTATGCAATGTACAGGTGAGAATATATGTGGCATTCAGGAAAGCTTCTCTAGTGGTCAGGCTTAAACCTGTCATGAATGAGGGACTGGCCATACCACCAAGTAGTCACCAAATTAACAGGAGTAATAGCTGGGGCAAAGGGGATTTGGAATGGAGAGTGGAGGAGAGAAACAACGAGTAGCATTGTATCCCCAAGAACAAATGAAGCAATGGGGCCTGTAGTTTGCCTATTTGGTTTTTTTTTTTTCCCCCAAGTCTCATCCACCAGCAGGAAGAAAGTCCCATTATGGTCTTGAAGGAGTTGCTCCCCAACATGTATGGAGAAGTGGATTGGAGTGGCCCAAGGAAAGGACTGTGAGAGCCATGTAGGCACACTACTCATAACCCCCTTCCAGAAAAGACTTGCCCAAAAGACCATAAGGAGTGTGGCCAACTGGGAGCCTTCAGCTGTTTGCTTCTTTAAGGTCTTCCTCAAGTTTCCAGACTGGTCACACTCATCTCTGGGAAAACTTGAGTCAGGAACTGTGCAAGATGATAAGAGTCTATCTATTTCCACCTAAGGCAGGCTCTTCTTCCCACATCAGAACTCCAGCCCCCCACCCCATCACAATCCCAGTTCAATTTTCAAATTTTCAGGGAAGAACAGACACCTCGTGTCTCCATAGAGAATTGTCAACATCTCTTCCAAAGAAGAGCATGTGTTAGGTGATATATTGGCACCGCCATCTTTTAAAAATACCAGCTGCTGGGGCACCTGGGTGGCTCAGTTGGTTAAATGTCTGACTCTTGGTTTTGGCTCAGGTCCTGATCTCATGGGTCCTGAGAGCAAGCCCTGCCTAGGACTCTGAGCTCAGCAGGACCCTGCTTGGACATTCTCTCCCGCGGTCCTTTGCCCCCTTGTTTGTTCTCTCTCTTCCTCTCTAAAACAAATAAAGCTTACAGAAAAAAGAAAAGAAAAAGAAAAAATACCATCTGCTTCACCAAAGACAAGAGAAGTCATCATATATAATTTCAAATAGCTATACCTGCCCTCATATTGTACCTTTCTCATTTTTTCTCTTGTGATAACAAGGATGGAAAATGAGCTCTTCTTTTCTAAGACAAGTTGCCCGTCTGTGTTTCAGATCTAACTCCTTCTTACCTTCTCAGTGGTCTTTCTTTATATAATTTATCTCTTTCCATATCTATTTCATATCCTTGAAATTGTTCTAACGTTACCATTCCACCCACACAAAAAAATCGTGTTTCTCCTTTTAAAAAACAAAAACAGTTTAGAGTCTTCCTTGTTAATTCCATGCCCTTGTATGTCTTTATTTGTTGTCTATATGCTGAATGACCCCCAGACCTTTATTCCTGGCACAGATCTCTACTGATTTGTTTCCTAAGAGGCCTTCTTTTTGTCCCATGCATCTTTATCTACCCCTAAGATTGTACTTATCATTCGACTAAGTGATATATAATAGACACATTTCCCCTCGTCTAACTGTCTATGCCGTGTGCTAAGACTTGGGTTAATTCCTAAGTTTTGGTCCCAGTTGCCCTAAACATCCATATTTTGGATGAATTCCCCTAATCTCACCCTGAAATATGTTTCTGGATTAAAGCTAGACATCTATATCTACTCCTGTGGCTCAGGGCTTTACTCAAAAAATGAACTGTATCTACAATCGTATTCTTGCTCAGGATTTTTCACTAACACCATTGAAAGGGAAGCTTTTAGACTTTCAATAAGAGTATTTTATTTCTGAATGATAAAGTGAGTGGTGTACAAGCCATGAATGCTGTAATTTATCTGTATAATTCAGCCTCCTGCAAATTTTCTAGCTTAGTGTTTGATGCCCCAGGAAAGTTGATGTGCACTAACATTTCTGGCCAGATACTCATGAACATACTTCTCTCCTCTGCATCCAACCCTGTTCACAAGATATCATCACCAACATTGAGCACTCCCAAAGGAAATAACGGTGCCTACCAGGCATCACTGTTTTGTACGATCAGTATTTCCAATTACATTGGCGGTCTTAGAGGCATATTGGGGGAACAATAAACAACACAGCTTGAAGTATAAGAAGAGAAATATTTGCAGGTAAGACTAACATTTTATTTGAGTTCTTTTATTAACAGGGAACTCATTCAAGTAAGAATGGGGAAATGGATCTCATTGAAATTACGGGTCCCTACAAACAAATTATCCAGCTAAACTTCAGGAGAAATGAAACAATATGCGTATCAATCCTGGTGAGTTTGGAATATTCACTTTCTGTCCTAGATCTGCCTCTTACTGTGTCACTCCATTTTTTTTCTTTCTGTTTACTGTGTATCTTATATCCATATTTTCCTGAATCATATTTTCTGGTTCTTCTTTTTTTCTCTCTTCGAAATCAATTCACATACCTTTTAAAGTTTAGCTTGCTGTAAACTCTCTCCCTTGATGAGTATTTTCTGTTCATACCCTTAAGAGAGAGAATCTATTTGGATTAACAAATAATAGTCTTAGTTTTTACTTGTAGGGTATGTACTATATGTCAAGGAATATTATTTAGTAGGGAAATGATTATCCCTACTCTTATATCTTTTGGATAGTAGAGGAAATTGAGGCTCAGAGAAGTCACTTAACTCAAGCTCAAAAAAATAAAAATAAATAAATAATAAAAAGATTCAGGGCTCTCCGTAGGCTGTCCCCAGATAAGCTTCTATTTCACTACCACACTGCTTACTCTGAGATGAGCGGCACAGCCAGGTGGAGTGAGGTAACTCTCTGCAGGAGCTTAAGAGTAATAACTTCTTTCATAAATAGGTATGATAGACAGAAACAGACGCACTTTAGTGGAGTTTGAATACAGAGCTAAAGACTTGATACTCAATCATGGAAATTAATTATGGAGGTTTAATTTTTGGAGACCACTTTGAAGCCACTGAATTTCTTGCCTAATGAACAATTAAATGAACAAAAGAAATTGCGTACAGCAGTGGATGGCCCATGTTCGCACACCTGTGGAAGTCCTTAAAGTGATATTTGGAGTGGATAAAATCAGCAATGTTCCTTGCTTTCTAGTCAAGCATAAGAGGCCAGCCACTGGAGTGGAAACTGGGAATGAGGACAGTCACCCGGGGAGGACACACTAATGACTGAACATGGTTTCCTGGCTGGGTCGGAAGGCCAGGAATCAAACAGAGATGAAGAATCTGGAAGATGAGAGAAAGTTTGAGGCCCTTTTCCACTCTGGGTAGCCTCTACTTTCTCTGAGAAGAAGCCTCTACTTTCTCTGAGAAGAAGCCTCTACTTTCTCATTCAACTGCCCACTCCCTGCCATGTGGTTACCTTCTCCTAAGAAATCCTATCACCATTTTTTCTTACAGGAAACATTGTTTCTCCCTCCCATCTATGGTTAGCCCTGTGCTCCTTACTTGTATAATATCCTATACTAGAGTATCACATGTTGTTACATTTTGACCCCTTATCTTTCCTTTTTATGCCTCCTATGCCTCTGTCATTAAAAAAAAAATCACATGCCAAGCAAATTCACAAAATTAATTGAGCTCTAGGTCATTAGATTTTAAATTATTGAGAATAAGGAGAGGTTCAAGAAAAAACAAGTTACAGATTTTGTTGTTGAATTGGACTTTTTTGGAAAGCACCAAGAAGAACTGGCAAACTTGAACACTCATGAGTCACCATCGTCTTTGAGGAGTATGGGTGAATATCAAGAACATTCAGATTAGATTCTGATGAAGAGAACATAACATGAGTAACCAGTGGTAAGAACTCCAAGACAGGATACACCACAAGAGAAGACAGTGTTCTAACGGTCTGGAATCAACAGTAAGTCACAAGAATCAAAACTAATTGCTATCATTCTTTTATTCCTAAGATCCTAAGATGTTTGACTCTTACTTCAGTTACAATTTAGTAAACCATGGGGTTATCTTTCCTGCTCTACTGAGTAGCAGAAGTCACTGTAGCTTTTTTTTTCTAAGATTATAATTATTTATTTGACAGAGAGAGACACAGAAAGAGAAGGAACACAAGCAGGGGGAGTGGGAGAGGGAGAAGCAGGCTCCCTGCTGAATGGGGAGCCCGATGTGGGACTCAATCCCAGGACCCTGAGATCATGACCTGAGCCAAAGGCAGACCCTTAACAACTGAGCCCCCCAGGTGCCCTGTACTTCTACAATCAATCACTCCACTGGGAACATAGTGGTTATAAGAAGTGCTTGTGAGTATATCACAAGGATGCATGTCTGTGTGCACTAGTGAGTTTGCTGACACTACTCCTGTCCTCTCAAATGATGGAATACACACACACACACACACACACACACACACACATAATCTGATATATAATATATATATATATATTCTTAACTGGAAAAGCTTGCTAGGAATATCATGCCCTCTGATAATTTCCTGAGGAAGTAAAATGAATGAATAAAAGTTCAGAATGGAGGGATAATAGTTCATTGTAATCTCCTGAGAAAGAAGAGAAATAAAGTGCCTCTCACTTCTCATCCTTGCACTCTGACTTTTTTCCTCTGAAGGTCTGAGAACCCTTGGTCCCCGGTGTGCATATGCTGCAGCTCAGCAAGGATACTATTCTGAAGCACTGTCTCCTTGGGGTAGAAATAATAGAAACGACAGGCATCTTGGGGAGTCCTCAGACTCTCTCTCTCCAGCTGGCCTGTGGCCCTTTTTATTGGTCCCCAGCCAGGCTGTAGCGAGGAGCTTTGTATCCAGACCCTTACCATGAGAGAAAGGAGGGCGCACTGACCACCTAGACTGCATTTCTTTTCATCATTAGGATTTTACAAAGTTTTCAGAGACAGATCATATTTTTTAAATGCAGTTATCAAAATAGGAAACCTTAGACAACAACGTAAAATGATCATCAATCTAAAATGTCTCACTAAACACCTTAACTGTTTTTCAAGAATAATTAAAAACACCCAGCATATCAGGAAAAAAAACCTTGCAGAGGCACAGAATTTACCACCACGGTTCTGACCTTTTGGGTAATGAAAACCGAGTTAATTCCACAGACACAAAGATGGAGGACTCTAGCTGTAAATAAACAATTTGGGGAATGAGCTATTTCTGTTCCAGCTAATGAAGAATGACATTTGAAGAAATACTATTTATTCATTTGTTTCGATGCAGAGAACAGATTGGTAGTTGCCAGAGGAGAGGGTAGTTGGGGGCTGGTGGGTGAAATGGTTTTAGGTAATCGGAAGGTACAGACTTCAAGTTATAAAATAAATAAGTCATGGGGATATATTGTACAGCATGGGGACTATAATATTGTATTGCAAATTTGAAAGATGCTAAAAAAAATCAATCTTAAAAGTTCTTATCAAGACAACAAAAAGTTGTAACTCTGTATGGTGACAGATGGCAAACAGACTTAATGTGGTGATCTTTTTGCAATACATACCAATGTGGAAATATGTTGTACACCTGAAACTAATATAATGTTATATCTCAATTATACTTAAACTTTAAAAAAGAAAATATGGGTGCCTGGGTGGCTCAGTGGGTTAAAGCCTCTGCCTCAGGTCATGATCTCAGAGTCCTGGGATTGAGCCCCGCATTGGGCTCTTTGCTCAGCAGAGAGCCTGCATCCTCCTCTCTCTCTGCCTGCCTCTCTGCCTACTTGTGATCTCTCTCTGTCAAATAAATAAATAAAAATCTTTAAATTAAAAAAAAAGAAAATATTCAAATACAGAATCAATGCTCATTTCAAAAGTGTGCCTTAGATTTGAGGCTTGCTATGACTGTGTACTGAAAAACTTGTGTTTGCTAGAAACAGTGGAACTTATTTTCTATTTCCAACTGCTAGTCAGTTCTCAGGGTCTCAGGTTGATTTTTTTCAACTTCTAATTGTTATTTATGAAGTTGCCAGAGGTGCTAAGAAGCACACATTAATAAAACTCCTGCCTGAAATGGAATACTCTGTAGAATTATGGTTGAGTAGCAGCACTAGCATTCAACTGGACTCAGTTAAAAAAATATGCCTAAGTTACTTCCCTCAATTAGGGATAACGGAGCACCTAGAGCTTAGGGAGGATAACAAAATTTATACGTCTACACCAAGGTTCTAATGCAGGATCCTGATTTTTGCAAAAGAGTGGCACATTGTGGAAAAGGGTCATGCACACAGTTCACTGCCATGTTTTCAAGGGTTCGTGTGTCTTCATGTTGCTGCTGCACTGGTGGTACACCTCTGCTTCATTTCCCCTACATGCATGTCTTCATTCCAACCAGAGTGTGAGTGTGTGTTTGTGTCTTTGGGGGTTGTATAGGAGCAAGAACATACACGTTTGTGAGTCTCATGAATGAGACTGGTATTCAATCAATTGTCTGTATTGTAGAAAAGGCATCGTTGGGTGAGGCAACCAGCTGTGAACAGTTTCTACAATCCTGCTTTAACAATGTACAATCTTCGGTTGGTGGAAAGGGTGGGGTAGAATTGCAGCAGCCACCGTGGTACGAGGTATTAACACACTGCTGGACCACTGGGGGATTTGCTCTAGCTCAGCTGTACATTCTGAGTGGATTGTCTGAGCAGCAGCTGGAACCCTAACTCAGTTCTCTGATTTCTGTGTCTCTTCGTATTTGATCCCCTCTCACTAACAATTAGCCTTTGTGAAGCATTCTTTCCATAATTTTGATGATGATTTTTCCTCCTCCTCCTCCTTCTTCTCCTTTTACTTCTTCTTCTTTTTCTTCTTCTTCTTCTTCTTCTTCTTCTTCTTCTTCTTCTTCTTCTTCTTCTTCTTCTTCTTTGTCTTCTTCTTCTTCTTCTTTTTCTTCTTCTTTTCTTCTTCTTCTTCTTCTTCTTCTTTGTCTTCTTCTTCTTCTTCTTCTTCTTCTTTGTCTTCTTCTTCTTCTTCTTCTTCTTCTTCTTCTTCTTCTTCTTCTTCTTCTTCTTCTTCTTCTTCTTCTTCTTCTTTGTCTTCTTCTTCTTCTTCTTTTTCTTCTTCTTTTCTTCTTCTTCTTCTTCTTCTTCTTTGTCTTCTTCTTCTTCTTCTTCTTCTTCTTTGTCTTCTTCTTCTTCTTCTTCTTCTTCTTCTTCTTTGTCTTCTTCTTCTTCTTCTTCTTCTTCTTCTTCTTCTTCTTCTTCTTCTTCTTCTTCTTCTTCTTCTTTGTCTTCTTCTTCTTCTCCTCCTCCTCCTTCTTCTTCTTTAGTGAGGAAGAGAGAACGTGCACTAGTGGTGGGGGACAGGTGCAGAGGGAGAGGGAAAGAGTGGATCTTAAGCAGACTCCATGTCCAGCACAGTGAAGCCTGATCCAAAGCTTGACCCCACAACCCTGAGATCATGACCCAAGCCAAAACCAAGGGTCCAAGGCTTAACTGACTGAGCCACCTGGGCACCTCCATAATTTTGACTTCTAACAAATCAGGCTATTCTTTACCAAATACTCTGCCAAGGCTAAAAAATAGATGAAGAACTAACTTTTTACTTTTTTTTTTTTAGAGCTGCTCATTCATTTGGATTATATGGATCTGACCTTGGGCTTCAGGCCCTTCAATAGGACATTAAAATCCATTGATGAAGAATTTTAGGAGATTTTTAGACAAGGATAATACATTCTTGATGGGTCCTAGGGTGCTAAATCAGTTAAGAAATGCTAAATCGGAACAGGAAATAAGAGGGAGGTGACAGAGAAATGAGACATAAATAGAAAGAATGGGAAGGAGACCAGAAGGTGTCAGAGAAAAGAATATTTGGCCAAATTATGTCAAGGATTTGGCCAAAAGACAAGAAGAACAGATCCTAGTGATCAGTCATGTGTTTTGTAGGAACATAAACAGGAGTAGTGTTCAAGTAAGAGCCAGTGTCTTAAACCAAGGAAAAGAAATTACCTAAGCTATTAGTGTGAAATTAATGAAAGATGAAAGAGATGAAAACCAAGGTAAAATAGTCTCACTCATTATACTAAAACACAGCCCATGTTCCCTATGAATATTTTTCATGTTACACACAGAGATAACGTTAGATTGCAAATGACATTGGGAGTTACGAGTGTATTCAGTTTTGTCCAAGTAGGTGACCTAGACTGAGTTCAACACCCATGATTTTTCCTAGTTAAAAGGCTTTTATACCCAGCAACACTTTAAACTGTCTTTGGTGCAATATGGAAATTTTAAAACCAGATGGTACTTTTGTGAACACTTTAGCAGACAAATTTCATGTTGTCATTGGATTTAAAAAGAGCAAATGGACTGAGGCCTCTGCAAGACAAATACAAAATTTATAAATGACTGGATCTGTCTGTGGTTCAATCAGAGCTGCCTGCAATCCCCAGCCTCGGAATGTGGCTGAGAGTCATTATCACCCCGTGGCTGAAAGTGACCCTGAAAGGGATCTTTCAGACTCTCATTAAGTACTTTTTTTCCAGTTGGACAAAATGTCTTTTCTGAATTTATATTTTAAACATATAAGGAAATTCAAAATAAAATGCAGTGGAATAAATAGAATATCCCTATTCCCATGAAAAATTGATTCGCAGTTCTACACAGGCCATTACCCTTGAGATCATCACACTACTGCAGAAAGTGTGAACATCCCATTTCACAAACTGTATTTTCTATATATTCTATCATATGGTCGGTATCACTTAATCAAAAGAATACATGCAGTAGATTAGGTTGAGCAATACAAAATGGCCAATACTCCACTGTATCTGGCCTACATAAATGGCATTTCATACAATTTAATATAACATATGTGTGGATTAAAGGATTAATGTGGTGAACACCTATTCACCAGCACCTTAGTTAAGAAATGGAACGTTACAAAATAATACAAAGAGCTTCGAAGTATCTGCAACCGTCTTCTTCATCACCTTCCATCTGCCACACAGTTCTGTATTCGTTATTCTATGTCTTTGTTCACAGTTTAATTACATCCTGTATTTTTACATTTTTTTTGAAAGAAAATAAGTAGAGGCATACTATGTAAGTAATTCTATCACTGCTTGTGTGGCTCACTCTTACATACATCTGTCTGGTGAGCAGAATTGGAGGTCATTCATTTCCATTTGTTAACCTCTGTGTGGGCCTATGTATTTTTCATTTTCAAAAGTATTTTTATAAGCATTAATTCCTTATTTACCTCTATTGGCATAGCCTATAGAATGCAAGTTCTTTAAAAATTGTGGGGTTTATTGTTGGGACCTAGTAATGGGCAAATTTTAAAATTACTCTTGTGAAAAAAAACATGATATGTTCTTCAGTTATTGGATGTAATAATAGATTTTATTAGATATTAATAATAGATATGTATATGAGTATAGAATGCATGTATCTCTGTCTCCATATAATGCATATATATTGATCTTAAGGTGATTGTGGTATTCGAATCATCTATACATTTGAATTTTTTTTCTTTTGCTTAAAAGTGGAGTTTTAGTCTTCTTGTGTATAGATTCATCAATACAAGTATGTCTTTCTGTCAGCTTAACTCTTTTATATTTTGAAGTCCTATTTGTAAGTACAACCATTTTTAGATTTGCCACATCTTCCTGATAACTTGCACGCTATTAAAATAGTGTGAAGTAACACCCCACCTTATGTCTAGTAATGCATTTTAACCACATAGTCCATTCTTACTGGCATTTATAGACCCATTTTCTCTCAACAGTATTTGTCTGGTACTTATTTTTCTTTTATTTAGAAACTTGTGTCTTATTTTGTGTTAGATTTTCATGTCTACCTGATATAGCTAATTCTTTCTTGTAATTCAAGTATATAATCAGTTTTTTTAAATATAGAAATTAGTATCTCTGCATTGATCAAGATTGCCAAAATATTTGAATTTATTTATGGCACTTTATTTCCTATGTTATCTGTCATCTAGTTGTTTTTCTTTTTCTTTTTTTGCATTCAGTTTTCTTATCCTTTTCTTTCCTCCACTAGTTTGAGAGTTATACACTCTTTCTATTCTTTTAGTGGTTATAATGGAAAATTGTAACTTGCATATTAAATGTTATAATGACAAAATTAAATCAGTACTTTACTGCTGCATTGAACAATGACAGTATCATAGAAGTTTTTAACTTATTTCTATCTTTATTTTCTGGGTCCTTACTTAAAATACTTTAAAAATTAAGAGACTTGAGAAAAATGTATTTTAAAACATGCCTTATCAATTATGTGAATGTTCCCTTACAAGGAGACGTTTTGTTCATTGATTCCTTCATTTGTTCAATTGTCAAACATTCATTTCTAAACATTGTCTTAGATCCTAGTGATTCAACAGTGAAAAAGGAATCTGCCCTCATGGACCTTATAATATAGTACAAGATATAGACAATACCCAGACAAGAGATTCTGAAATTATCAGTATTTTGAATTTATGGTAGGATAAGAATGTGGGTCCCCTCAGGGACTCTACTTGAGTAAACTTCTCCTTTCTATTGCCTATGGTTTTCCTGATTTCCCACGTAGTTTTGTTATTTTTTGTTTTTAAGATATATCCTATATTTATGACATAATATTTTTATTTGAAATCTGAAGCAACCATAGCAAGAATAAACACTTTAGAAGATAATACAGTTTAACAGAATGTTATATAGAACTTTTCTTATCTCAAAATCTGCAGAGAAGAATGAGTTTTAGTGCTTGCACATCCTAAAGACTACCCACACATCTCCGAAAGTGATGAAACCATCTATTCAAAACCATCCATTGGTGGGGAGAAATTGACCTTGCTGCTGACAGCCTCTCCCCTACTTCAGCCTGTGTGGGAGGGAAACTAGGAGCCATCTTGGCGTATGTGTGGTGAGAAACATTTGTGTGACCTGTCGGCAGAGCCCCGAGTTTCCCTAAACCTTTTTTCTACATTTTGAGGCAGGAGGTCCCCATTCTGCTCCCAAGCAAGTGAAGGAAGCTTCCCAGGAACTACTTGAACACAGAAAAAAATGATTTCCCTGGAGGATCAAGCACAGGGACTGGTGTCTGTGGTCATCTCAAGGGAGCGCCTGCTGTGAGCTGGCCACAGCTGCTCTTGAGGAAAAACAGAGATGCCCTGTGAGCAGCCTGAACTCCCAGCCCAGGCAGCTCTGAGGCACTGATTTCCCTCGTGGTTCTGGTGCTGATGCAAAAGGCAGCCAAGCTTGAGTTTTCCTGTAACGACCTTACAGAGAGGTTTGCCCACCACAGGACGCAGGGAGGATCATAGCCAGGTTCCGGGAGGCCCCCAAACCACTCGTCTTCTCCAGGTTCCTGTGGCAAGTCAGAGGGAGGCCTGGAAGGATCTACATGTTGAAGGGGATGAAAAATGGATGATTCCTCTTTAGACTGAACAGGATCTTTAATGCCTGGAATTTAGATGGTTATAAGGTTGCGGGTGGGTGGCAGAGTTCTGGAATCTATTTGAGATATTTCAATGACGGGAAAGGACGCTGGTCTACAGGGGCTGAATGTGGAAATACATATATTATCCTTTCTTATGCCTCATTAAGTCCATTTGAATTTAATTGTTTCAGCAATATCTTAATATCTCCCATAAGTTCATGAATGGTCAAATGGTTTCAACCCTGACAAGATTTGCCCCAAGCCTTGCTTTTTATTGCAGATGTATTTATGGATGGGTGTCGAAAGTGAAGTTAATCAAATTTGCTTGTGAGTCATAGGCAACGATTTAGGCAAAGTGAAATTTAAGTATGTTCGGCAAGAAATATGTGCCTTGAATTTTCTTATTTTCCCCCAAATATATCTATCTTTCATAGCCCTATGCTTAGAAATTAAATACAAAGGTGGGCAAAGTTTTAAAAACTCCTAAAAAGAACTAAAATTATTTTGCTTAATCCCAGCTTATACTAGTTAGTGAAATGATCATACAGAGGACCATAACGGTAATACTCGTTGTAACATGAGTAGTTTCAATGATTTATTTGCACAGATTAAGGTGACAGGGTAAAAATAAATAAATAAGTGTGAAAAATCTCCATCTTTCACAGCTTTAAAATGTTGGCTCTGTTGTACGCCATAATTAAGTCAACAGTCTGCTGGTCGGGTTCCAGGCATGCAGTCTATTCCCTCACCGCCACCAGTAAATTCACGAGTCTGCTCTTTTCCCCAAAGCTTCTGTGCACAGCCTTCTCTAAGGTAATAGAGTGGTGAGATGGACAGGATAGTAGGAGGCCAGACAGTTATCTAGACAGTGTGTAGAGCAACAAGAAGGTCCCTAAAATATTACAGCTCAGCTGTCAGAAATCTCTAATACTGGGAACTTAATTTGAGCAGCATGACTACATGACTTACACAGTTTTACATGGGTAGAAGCTGTCTTTTTAAAAATTTTTAGGAAAGCTTCCCAAGAATTTTATACTATCAGTATCTAGTTTGCTTTTTAAGCCTGTGATCTTAACATTACCACAAGAAAGTTTTTGATTATGGGTAATCATATCGAATAAGAGCATATGCCTAGTGATAATGATGTTTGGAAGGTTGATACAGACACCCATACGTAGAAATTGCAAATCAGAAATTTGACGCGTGCAGAGAAGGCATTTAAGCGAATGAAAGCAAACACTTATTTTGTTTCAGACATTGTTCTAAGCATTTTTTATCAACCACTTGAACCCTACCAGTGACCCTCCAGTGTCACTCCTATTTTCAATTGTATCGACAATTAAACGGAGGGAACAATACATAAGGTGAGAGTTGGTAGGCAGCAGAGCTGGGGTTTGAATAGTTGGGACTCAGAGCATGCATTCGTAAGCCCTGTAGTAAAGTGATTTCACGAGAGGATGGGGCTGAGAAGTTGGTTGTGTCATGGTGGTCGTTAGGTTGCAGTTTTGATTGTGAGGACAGCGGTATTAAAAAAAAAAAAACAAAAACCAGCAAAATTCCATGCTGCATGAGGATAGGCTTGTTACATTCCATGTGGAAAGGGAAATAATTATGTTAAATACCTTATGAACTTGAACTTATTTTATTTTATTTATTTTAGGCAAGGAAACTAACACCCAGATTGGTTATATAACTTGTCTGCAGTCACAAAACGAATATGTTACAGAGCCAGGACTTCCCCTCAAGAGGTCTGATTCTAACGCCAATCCTCTCATCTTTACTTTTCAGAAGGTTTATTAATTCTTGAAAAAATATTAATATATAATTCTAAGAGTTTTATTTTTAAAGTTGTGTCTTTAGTTGATATTTTTCTGATCTGCTAAATGTATTTAAATTCAATGTATTTGAACGTTTCTTTCTCTTGCTGTTTCTTTTGTATTTTTAGTTATTTGTTTTTTTATTGATTTGACTTTCATTTTTCTACTTTCTTATAACTCTGAATTAATTAAAAGATTCAGTAACACATCCCTGGGATTAGTGTGTCTTATCTTTTTTCAGGCATAATACGTGCTTATCTAAGATAAGCATACATACTCAAAATAGCATGAGTGCTCTTCTCCACCTAGAAGTCAGCGGTGGGTAAAGGATACTCTGTCTGAAGATGATTGTGTAACTAGGAACAGTGTTATTGGCATTAACCCAACTGGTTATCCTTAGACCCTCATCGTCTGTGAAGCTTAAATTAGCCTGATAAGATGTCACACTTTAGGAGCCATGTTGAGCCTAAATATTTCACACAAATAGCCACAAAGGCCCCAAAGTAACACCTTATTTTTTGAGTTACCGTGTGCCTGAAGAATCACCACAGTTTGTCTTCATGGGACTTTTCATGTGTATGTGGAGAGAAATCAAGTGTAGTGAACTAGAATGGGGCATGGAAAACTGAACATTTCAAAATTAAGAGAGCCATAGCATATATTATTAAAATTACATAATCTAGAGCAAGAGTTGGCAAACTTTTTCTACAGGGAACTAAATGGTAAATATTTTAGGTTTTGTGTGCCAAGGGGAAAATATAAGCATGTCTTCTGTAAGTGTAGCAAAAAGGAAAGTAATTTTTCACAAACATTTAATTGAATTCAAAACATAATAATATAATATGGGTTTTGCGTTAGTTTTCCATTGGTGCCTTAACATGTTACCATAAATGTCTTAAAACAGCTCTTTATTTCCTCACCATCCTGGGGATAAGAAGTCCAGGCATAGGGGCACCTGGGTGGCTCAGTGGGTTAAGCCTCTGCCTTCAGCTCAGGTCATGATCTCAGGGTCCTGGGATCGAGCCCCGCATCGGGCTCTCTGCTCAGCAGGGAGCCTGCTTCCCCCCAACCCCTGCCTGCCTCTCTGCCTACTTGTGATCTCCCTCTCTCTCTCACTCTGTCAAATAAATAAATAAAATCTTAAAAAAAAAAAAAAAGAAGTCCAGGCATAGTGTGTCTCAGCTGTTTCTATACTGTGGATTTTGCAAGGCCAACATCAAGACATCAAGGTGTTGGCAAGGTTATATCCCTCTCTGGAAACTCCAGTGAAGAATTTGTTTCTAGGTCATTTAGGCTTTAGTTCCTTGTGATTATAGGACTGAGGTCTCCATTGTCTTGCCAGGTGGGGCAGGGGGTCCGTCCCAGCTTCTAGAGACCTTAGTAGCTTCTTTGGCTAATGGACTCTCCTTCTTCACCTTCAGATCCACAATGGAGAATTAAGTCCTCATATTTAGAAATCTCAGACCTTCTCGTCTGCCTCCTCTCTCCCATTTGCTTTTCATTACATCTTTCTGACAGACCCTTTTGCTCTTCAGGTCTTATATGATGACATTGGGTCCATCATATGGACCCAATAACTCAAGAATATCTGTCTTCAATTCAGCTGACTAGTATCCTGAATTCCACTGCACAGGCCCTTTACAACAGTACCTAGATGAGTATTTGATTGAATAACTAGGAATGAGAATTTTGGTGAGGGGCACCTTTAGAGTTCTATCACAGTTCTGTTGATGGAAATATTGGGATTGTTTTGCATGTGGGATAATATTTTACTTAATAATTATGGTTCAAAGTTAGTGTTCCTTATGACCAAATCAATTGCAAACACTCATCTTTAGGAGTCTTGCTTAGCTTACAGAACTTAATAAAATAGGAGACAGGCTGGTTTGGTTCATGGGCAATAGTTTATGGACCTATGATCTCAAATATTCTGTAGCCATTGGAAGTCCTGGAATGACTGTTAAATTAAATGCTGAATGTCTAAAGTATATAGATAAACTAAAATAAATGATACAGTAGTAGGCACTGTTTTTCTAACTTTGGGAGGAACCTCCAGCATAACTTGACAGATCACTGTCTTTATATAAACTAGAAGATATACAATTCACTGATAACAATAAGTCATTTGTGAGTGTAGAATGACAGGTTAAATTAATGCAATTTCTTTATTTTTTTGTATTTGTCAAGCATTTACAATGCATTTTTTTAAAAATTAGGAAATAATTAAATGGTATAAGATATTTTAGGTTCACTAATGTGTTATTAAAATATTTTCATTTAATTTTTCATCCCTCAAATGCCTTACTAGTATAAGTAAGATAAAAGGTACCAAAACAGAATGCCATGTTTTATGATAACTTGTCATAACCAGCTAAATCTTTGAGTGACCCAGTAGAGTAGATGCTCACTAAATCTAACTGACAATTCTGTCATAATTAACGGTAGGATTTGTTTTAAGAATTCTGTGTGGATTGTCCTGAGCTGTCCAGAGTGCTCATTTCATATATCAATTAATGGATCCCTATGTTTGATATGAAACATTTTAAAATGCATGAGAATATACATGGAAGTTGGTCCCTTTGCACAAATAGCAAAATATGCAGCCCACTCTAAAAGGCAGGATCCCGGGGCTCCTGGGGGGCTCAGTCACTTAAGTGTCTGCCTTTGGCTCAGGTCATGATCCCAGGGTCCTGGGAGCAAGTCCCATGTCAGGTTCCCTGTTCAACTTCCTTTCATAGAGCACAAGCTCTCTCATTTTCTCTTTCTCCGAAAGGCACCTCTTTACTCGCCCATTGCAAATCCTGACCTGAATATTGAATGCTTTGCATGATTCTGAATAAATGAAGATGCAATATGACATATCTAAAAATGACCCCATTCTTGGTCCAGAATAAAAATATGTATTTTCATATAAACCCACTTCAAATATCATGGTCTTAGCAGAGCATGATGGTCTTAACAGAAAAAAAACCAGAATCTTTTAAAAAATAAGAAGTAAAAACAGAATCTTCTAAAAAATAAAAAAAATATATGAATAAAAAGATAAAAGTCAGGATCTCTAAGTCATCTAGCCATTGACTCTGGTTCTGTAACAAGCAGATGATTATTTTCACACCTTTTGTCTACTCACAATTAAGAAAGCAAAGAAAATATAAATAACATTCCATAGGAGAACAGCAGAAGTAAGAAATATAATACCATGGAAGAGAGCTTCTTTACTGTACACGTGGGAATACTTAGTAGATATTTAAGCTTTAGGGATGAAATTTATGAGAGAGGGCCACCGTGGAGATTAAGAATTAGGGAAGAGATAGTTGGCTAAACGACAAACATGAATGAGTTATGTCTCCAAGACACAAAATAAGCTACAAGAGAAGTAAAGTTCCTTCACATAAATACAGTTTATGTCAAGATGAATTTGTGTATATTATATATGCACTAGACAATATTGACATGCAACAGATTGTTGTAGAAAAAGTAGATCAGAAACAAACTAAAAAACATCACACAAAAACGAAACCAAGAACTCAAATGTAGTTGTAAATGATACAATGTACCTATTCCATACCTGAAACTAATTGCAGTAGGTTGACTTGCAGAGAAGCTCAAGTACATTCTCTCATTGAACATCTCAGAATGTAAGGTGATGAAATTGTACAGAAGAACTATGTAGACTACAGGTCAACATTTAGTTCCTCTGGGGGGGAGAACTGAGTTGAGATTTAGTCCATCATGCTCTGCTAAGACCACGATATTTGAAGTGGTATCATATGAAAATGCATATTTTTATTCTGGACCAAGAATGGGGTCATTTTTAGATATGTCATATCGCATCTTCATTTATTCAGAATCATGCAAAGCATTCAATATTCAGGTCAGGATTTGCAATGGGCAGTCAGAGAGGTGCCTTTAGGAGAGAAAGTCCTGACATTTGAGCACCTTCCTACTAACAAAAGGTTCAAGTTAGACCTTTACTAGTTAAGAAACTTCTAACGTGTTACAGAAGCTTGCCCGGAATCCAGAATAAGGGCCCGGGTGGAGGTCAGACAGCGGCTTCAAGGGAGAAAAGTGGCACTAATTGGGCTGCGTGGAGGGGACAAAGATATCTACCAGTTTTCGATATTTTGCCCAAGGCCACGCTGGCCCTGCCATTCAAAATCATCCTTTCTGTCACTCTGGCATTTGTGGTACATTGCAGAACCCTGATACAGGCAGGCAGCTCAGTTTAGAATATTATTCCTGACACTTTGTTTTAACTCAGCAAAATAAATAAATAAACCATGACTTCTTGTCACATATCCAAAATACCCGATGTAAATACATAATGGTATTTATTTTAAAATGAAATTTGCTTGAGATCAGTTGAACACAATTCAGGAATACACTTGTAACTTCATTCGATTTCCAGGTTCTGTCTTTCATTTTGAAGGAATAAAATTCTACGTTTTATGTCTATATATCCTCTCCAATGGGGCAATTCAAAAATAAAAGTGCATCCTTAACATTAAATTTCTTTGCTTTTCACTTGCACCAGAACTTTCCCCTCATTTCAATGTAGCTTTTGTACGGGCATGTGCAATAAAAAAGCTAATAAACTTAATAAATGGTTCAATTGCATGACTGCACCTGTGTGTTACCTTCATCCTCATTATCCGTTTCCTTAGACATTGTCCATTACTTCGTCGTGGCCACAGAACCCTATTGTAAGTCTAATAAATAGAGCAATAAAAGTAAATAATCTGAGAAAATATTACAGTGCAAACTGAAAATAGTTTTGTTGTAAATTTATGCACGTTTTTATCCATTCTGCCAAGTACAAGTATGCTGGCATTCTGCGGCTCGCTCTGGATCTCCCACAGGAATATGACCCAAATCCTTATTTCTTATGAGCTTCATTCAAATATATATTAGAGTGGATCAATGCCAGCAATTTTTTCTCAATAGGATTGTTGAAAACGGATTCAGACAATAACATGTGCATATATACCCATTGCTGAAATGAGTCTCTGAAACTGTCTCTACATGCTCAAAGTTGAAAATTAAATTCTTTATTCTAGTAATTCAGACATCAAATGCATTTTCTTCTGATAGTCTACAGATATGGACAATCTGTATATTTTACTTGAAACTTCTCTGAGTAATAGATATATTTCCAAATGGATTTGCCGGTGTGCACTCTGAATTTCAGCATGTTTAGAAAGGAATTTCCAACGATGTTTAGCACGAAAATTGTATATCAGGTATCAGTATGATATGAAATGAAGAATAGACTCACCTCCCCATGTCTTACTAGTTTAAGATCCTTTTAGCTAAAGACCATTTTAAAATAAAATGTGCCATTAGTTAGTTGATGCGCGACGGTGTTTTCAATCAGTCCTTTACACGGGGTCCGTTGGCAGCTGGTTGATAGAAGGCTCATTAATACCTCTGACAGTTCATAGCTGTCAGTCAGAGAAGATTTTCACAAGCCGCTTCCAAGGCATAAAAAATGCACAGAAATGAAGAGGTGAGCCCACACTGACAGATCGTTTGGGATAGCTTGAGTAGGCTCTAATTGACTCTTGGTCTTCTCTCTCTTACTTTACAAGGAGGGTGCTGAATGGATAAAGCTATTTGCTAAAAATCTTCCCTGGTTAGATCTTCCCTGGTTCTGCCATTAACCAATAGAGCACATTCGCACTCTGTATTTTACATGAATGCACACAGGGTTTCCTGTTGTATGGAGAGCAGAATCTTTTCTTTAACATCATATTTTGTTCTGCTACCTAGGAACAGGATAAAGAATGGCCAGATAAACGATGAAAATCATTATAATATGGAGACAGTGTCCAATAGTTTGTATTACTAGTGTATGTGTAGTAACATTTCAAACAGGAGGTATATAGACATTTTCTACCATGTAAGTTTTATGTTGTCTCCACTCTGATTAAGAGGTGAAAAGATAATCTAACAATTTAAAAACTTCTTCCAGGAAACTTTCGAGTCTTTTATTTTGAACAAAAGCAGTTCTTCTCTTTAGTGCTTGCCAAGAGTGAGATTTTGCACTGGGCACCAAACATACACGAGACCTTGCTTGTCTGTATCACCCGGTGAAGTAGCCATGGACTCCTCCTTTCCAGATGGGGACATTTATGTTTAGACGAATTAAATGATTTGACCAAGCCCATACAGCTGGTGGTTGGTAAGCACAGATTAAGGGTGGAGGCTGTTTGGACCCCAAAGCTTTGATCCTTCCTACTAAGTCACTGGGCCTACTGGAGTCATCTTCCGTCATGGTGGAGCCCACCTGTTTCTTTTCCTTGAATAATAATTCCCACTCAAACAGGAGCAGTGTACAGGCCACTGCAGTTTCCTCTGCTGGGTTCCTTTGTCTACACCAAATGTGTATTCCTCTTTCAGTTCCCTTTCCAATTGCTGACTTAGAACAGAGCCCTAATTAGTATAACTACTTTATTACATCAATTTCAAGATGCAAATGACATCCTTAAATGTGCATGAATACTTCTGATTTTCAAATGATGAAAACCAATGGAATTTAGTTGATGGGTCATTAGTTAAATACTCTGCACGATTTGTTATTAAAATGTTACCTGGCCTGAGACCATTATTCAGAGAGAATTACCAACTGGAATTTTATTTGATAACTCTAAAATGAATCTTCTAGAGTAAGCTATGTTTTCTCCAGAGTATTTAGAAAATTTAGTGCCCTGTGTTATTAAATATTCGAGTTAATTAAGAGAGATAATAATCCCCATATATAAATTATTTTCACTTAATAGTCTATATAAACAGATACTTTGCACATCACATAATTTTACTTTTTATGAATATGTGCCTTTATAAGTTAGTAAACAAACATTTCCATCAGAGTATTCAATTACTGCAATCATAGGAAATAAATATAGTGGAATAGTGTATATTTAATACTAAAACTATACAAAGAATAGTTTTACTCTACATAATACATTTTTCCTTGATTGAGGACAATCACTGAGAAAAGTCATTTTCAGTATACTATGCTATTAATATAGAAGATATAGGATATTTAATTGCTCATAATTTCTGCTTGATAAATGTTACATAAAAGAGTAAATAAATCTCTTAATAAACAACCCCTAACGTTAACCTACCTTATTTATATTTGTAAGCATAACACCCAATCCTCAAGCTATACCTTCAAAGATTAATATTTTGAATATAAGAGGCCCTTAATAAATGCCTGTTGAAGTAAACTGAGTCTGAAAATATTCTAATGATGTATTTGAAACAATGTTTCCAAAAGAACATTCTGAAGAATGCTTTCCCTAAAGGGTGACCCTCAAGCGTGAATGCCATAATCACATACATTGGTGACATGTTCTATACTCTATTTTACTTTTGGAAATTGTAAAAATGTTAGTTTATTTGGCCTCTGATAAGTTTTACAGAAAAGACATCGCATGGGCACCTGGGTGGCTCAGTCAGTTAAGCGTCTGCCTTTGGCCCAGGTCATGAGCCCTAGGTCATGGGATCAAGTCCCGCATCCAGCTCCCTGTTCAGTGGGGAGCCTGCTTCTCCCTTTCCTGCTCTCTCTGCTTGTGCTCTCTCTGTCAAATAAATAAATAAAATCTTGAAAGAAAGAAAAGACATCCCTTTACCTTTATCCATTCTATTTCCCAACATAATTGACCCCAGAAACTCTTTTTCTTTCTCTTAAAGTCTACAAAACTGGCTACTAGCATTCCCAGTAACTCAGCATAAGAATCATTATTCAAGATTTCTGTTCCTTGAAAGAAAAGTTCCTGAATGCATCTGATTCTTTATCAATTATAACTTTTATCCATAGCTCATATTTGGGTTTTCTTCTCTTTGTAGTTTTGCTAACAGAACTTTATAATGCTAATAAATAGGAATATAAATATGATTTGAAAATGTTCCAGCTTTCTTAATATTATTGTGGCTGAGTTTCATTATGGCATATTCAATAATAAATCTCAGTGCTTAGATGAAAATGAAAATAATATGAAAATTTCTTTTTTTATAAATTCTGAAATTTGTCTTAAGGCATATATTCAAAATGTTATGCTTTTATCAATGGTTAAGAATTCAGGACACATATCTACTCACAGAATACTTATTTCTTACTTACTTTTTTGGTAAACTCCTTGCTTATTTTAAACGAGATCAAAACTAAAAATTGCTATAAACTCACCATGATAAAATTGTTTCTTACTATAATTTGTTCCTGGCTTAAAAAGTTAAGCTAAGAAACTAGAGGTTATATTACTTTTAATAATTTTTTAATGTTCCTTTAGTATACTCGAAATGAATACATCCAATGTATTTTTTTGTGTGACTGAGGCAGGATGATGGATTGAAAGGGTATGGTCTTCACAATCCCCTGGGTTTGAATCTTGGATTTGCCACAGGAAAGCTGTAAGTCTGGGTTAGTTATTTACCATCCCTGAATCTCATTTTATAAATCTTTAAATTAATGATGAAACCTAGATATCCCATGAGCTGCTTTATCTCTTGAGATTAAAAACATTGGTTCAATATTCCTCTTTTACTTCCTACACGAAGTACAATCCTAATCTCAAAATTTCTGTAAATCCCTCTTAGGGACTAAATGTGTACCCAACCCCCCATTCATAGTGGGTCCTAATCCCCAGTATCTAACATTGTGACCATCGATGGAAATAAGATCCTTAAACAGATAATGAATTTAGAATGAAATCATTTGGATGGGCCCTAATCCAATAGGATTGGCGTCCTTCAAACAGAGGACATGACATGTAGACACAGAGGGAAGGTGGTGTGAAGAAATGAGAGAAGTCAGCTACCGTCTAAGGCAAGAGGCCTGGCACAGCCCTCCTCACTACCTTCCGAAGAAAACCACCCTGCCCACATCTTGATCTTGGAGTCCCAGTCTCCAGAACAATAAGAAAGTCAACTCAGTTGTTGAGACACCCAGACTAGGAAACAGTGTGACCAGGGTTCTACATCCAATGGCTTCTTCCAGCTTCAGTGTCTGGAGTCCACTAAACTCTCTCACTTACAGTTCCATGAAAATGTTGTGTGGGACTCGGTAAAGACAAGCTTGTAGTCAATTTTCTTCTTTGTACTAATCTACGAAAGGGAACACTCACATTTGTTGGTTTTTATAAAAACCACTCATGGAACATTTGAAGCGATTTCAGGGTTTACATGACAACAACACACACACATACACACAACACACGAAACAAAATTGCTCATCATGCACTCTTTTATTGCAGGCCTTTCACGTAACGCCTCTATGAATTCCTCACCACATTTCTTTGCAAATTCCAGAGTCCTATTTAATGTTACTTGAACCTAACCCCTCCTTTTTCAAATCCCCCCAAAATCTCTCAGCTTTTTATTGTCCTAGGTTATTTCCCTTTAAAATTTTCCAAGGAACTGCATTCCCTGAATTTTATTATGCAGAACAATTTGACATTCCATTTGGGCCTGACTTTACATGACTAAAGATCCATGGATTTCACACTAAGCAGTCAGGAGTCCTGGATAGAACTGAGAAAATTAGCTTTCTCTTTTCTTCTTCCTTCCCCTGTCTTCATAGATAGAAAAGGGGGGAATAAAAATTTATTTTATCATCATACCATCGCTTTTTATGTTTGAATAGCCATGGGTCTTTTCTCACTTCCAAATTCCTTGATGAGTTATTGTGAGGACCAAGATAAATGTCTGTCTCAGTGCCTGACAAAGTGCATAATACATGTCCAACGAATAAAGGAACTAATAAGTAGTTTATTGACTGACAAATACATACCTTGTCAGTATCTTTATAGTAAGGGTATTTGAATTACCATTGAAGGATGCACAGTTTTTCAAGAAGGGAAATATTGTACATATTGATCACAATCAAAATACTGAAGAGCATGGATTTAAAAAGTACCGAGAAGTTAAGGGTATAAAGTGCAGAGTGTTGATGGGTGTATTAAACTGCAAGGGTTGCCATAACAAAATACCACATACTAAGGGGCTTAGTCACCAGAAATTTGCTTCTTACAATTCTGGAAGCTGGGAGTCCCAAAACAAGGCCCTGGCTAATTGGGTTCCTCGTGAGAGTGCTTTTCCTGGTTTGTAGATATTTACCTCACTGTGTCCACACATGAAGAGAGAGAGCTCTGGGGTCTCTCCATTCTCTAATACGGGGAAACCTGTTGGATTAAGGAATCACCTATGTGGCCTCATTCAACTTTTGTCACTTCCGACACCCTGTCTTCACATAAAGTCACACTGAGGGTCAGGGCTTCAGCATGAATTTTAAGGGGACACAATTCAGTTCATAGTATTCCAACTCAACTTTCCAACTCAAGACCTTCATCATGGTCTTCTCATATGCAAAATATACCCATTCCATCCCAACATCCCCAAAGTCTTTATTCATTCCAACATCGGTTCTACAGTTCCAGGTCTCATCTAAATGTCATCTAAATCAGATATGGGTAAGACTCGAGGCACAAGTAACCATGAGGCAAAAGTCCTCTCCAACTATGAACTTGGGAAACTCATAGGTTTTGAAACTCAAAAGTCTTGGAAACTTTTGTGCTTCTAAAATACAAACGAGGGACAGGTATGGGAGAGTCACTTCCATTCCAAAGGTAGAAATAGGAAAGAAGGAAGAGGTGGTGGTCCCAAGCAAGTCCAAACATAACAAGAAAAATGTCACAAGGCTGATATTACAGGAAACTCATTTATTTAAGTGTGATATATGACAGTGTCTTTTAACTTACATTTAGATTTATTGCAAAATAATTTGACTAAAAACTCAAATTTGTAAGTACTGAACAAAAGCTGTAGCTGAGGGCACCTGGGTGGCTCAGTGGGTTAAAGCCTCTGCCTTCGGCTCAGGTCATGATCTCAGGGTCCTGAGATCGAGCCCCGCATCGGGCTCCCTGCTCGGCGGGGAGCCTGCTTCCTCCTCTCTCTGCCTCTCTGCCTGCTTGCGATCTCTCTCTCTGTCAAATAAATAAATAAAATCTTAAAAAAAAAAAACAACAAAAATAAAAACCTGTAGCGGAATGTAATAATGCCACAAATTTACAACATGAAAGGGAGCATTAAGGCCTGTTCAAACCCATCTAAAGAGAGGCATTCTGCAATTAGCACCAAGCAAGACCTGAGTTGGTTGGCCTTGTCATATTCCAGGCACATTCTGGATGGTAGGTCCCATCTGTATCTTCTCTAATTTGTTCAGTTTCTTGTTTCTCGTGATCCTGAGACATAACAAGTCTGAAACTGCTGAGGCAAAGAATCAGGTTGAGAAGGGGTGATAATAAAAACCAGCAGATAGATATTTAAACAAGTACGTAATGTAAGAGACAAAAGCACCAGATGAGGCAGGGGAAATACCAGGAATTTAAGTGGCAAGTTGAGCAGAAATAATCCAAGAATGGGAAAACAAATATATGTGAGCAGGAAGAGATTAGGGAGAGGTAGGCAAAGGACAAGCAGGGATCTAGGAAGGAAATGCTTGATAATTCAACTTAATTCCATGAGATACTATGTCTCTGGATTAGTGATTTCTCCCACTGTGGTTCCAATACCAACTCATAATAATGTTAGCTTAAGAGTGCTACCTGACACGTAAAAACCCAACCCTGTCATAGTCATCTTTTCTGTTTTTGTGGCTTGTCTGAATAAAGCTGTGGCTCTTCCATGTGTATGGCATCTCTGTGTTCTTCGTTTCTGCAATCCAGCTGCATCCCTGACTTCTCGGGCCAGCCAGCATGTGCTCTGTAACCCGGACCCTTCTTTTCGGTAGTGGCAGCCTCTACCACAGATACAGCCAATATCCAAATGCCTTCATCATGTTGGACCTGGCAGCTCTTTGCATGAGCAGGCACATTTTCTTGAATTTTTAAAAAACATATAATACTTCTTATATGCATCAAAATAAAATGCATTCCTATAGTGGCATTGCATGCTATGCATAGTACAACACGAAGCAAGAATATACTCCAAGGTCCAGTCAGCAATCCATGAAGTATTTTGTTATAAAAACTGTAGCTATGTCATTCTAGATTCCCTGCCCTCTGGTGTTGTAGCCCATGTCCTGGGCTTGAGTCCTGAAGCCATTCCCAGTCCTCTCCACATTTCTAAACTGTGTCTCCCTGGAGAGAGTTCCTCACCCAAGACTCTGCACTAACACTTGTTTCTACTCAAAGCTTTTCATGTACTTCTGCCCACCCAACCTGCCCCTGTCCACAGGCATGGTTTCTCTTCGGTTTCTGCTCTCCTTTGGGGGGACACCTGTTTTATAATTAGTATATATTTACCTGTCGGCTTTCTTAATTTATAGTTAATCTCTAAGCACCTGCCAAAGAGGAGGCCTTGGCAAAAGTTTGCGGGTTGAAGAAGTGAATAAAATAACCTAACAAAAACACAGCCTAACATCACTTCATTCAGGTTCTTAATGACAAATAAGTTACTGTTGCATAATTTCACAGATTGATGCATCCCAGTGTATTCATATGAATGTTAACATTATTTAACATCCATTCTAAATCCATGTAAAGGTTCAAAACGATATCTACGGTAATGAATACATAAAATGCCAATAAACAAACACGATTAAACAACAGTCAGATTGTTGTGCCTCACTGTAAAGAGCTAGTACTGTTCATCTCTAAAAAAGGAATTTTGGTTTCAATCAGCTTTTACATTATTTAAATCTCTCTTTAATTAAAATAAAATTTAAAAAAATATTGTTTACTTATTTATTAGGGACAGAGAGAGAGAGAGAGAGCACAAACAGAGGGAACAGCAGGCAGAGCAGGCAGAGGGAGAAGCAGGCTCCCCGCCAAGCGAGGAGCCCGATGTGGGACTCGATCCCCTGGGATCATGACCTGAGCCGAAGGCAGCTGCCCAACCAGCTGACCCACCCAGGCGTCCCTAATTAAAATACATTTTTAAGCAAAATTTTACACAGAGTCCCCATAAGCCTGTTCTTTTTGTGCTCTGCCTTGTGGAGGGCCCTGAAGCTCTCAGTGAAAGCCGAGGCTCCATCCAACACAATTTGGAAAAACATGATTTGGAAATAATCACCTATAATCCCTAAAGTTCATACCTTGAATCAATAAGAATGCATTGTATTATAGACAAATGTTCACTGGCCAGTATGTTGTACTACCTGATGTGTATTTCCAGTGTTTTATTTCTCTGTTCTAAATAGTAAAGGGTGAGGGAGAAGTAAAGATAACAGAGAAGTAGAGGGACCCTAAGCTTGTCTCATTGCTCAAACACAAGTAGATAGTTATCCAGTCATTCTGAACACCCAAGAAATCAATCAGAAGTCTGAGAGAACAAAACCTGCAAATCCCCAAGTAGAAAAGCAACCACCTTGTAGAAGGTAGGAGGTGTAGAGTATGGAATTTGGGGAGATACAGCTCTGGGTATTGTGGCAGGAGTGGGTGGGGTGAGCCCTGCTTACCAAGGCTACTGCAAAGTGTTATAATCAGGAGAGCACAAAATCTGAACTTCTAGAAGTCCACGGCCATGGGGGATGGGCTGGCTGAAAGATGCTCTGGTGGCCAAGTGGGTAGAGTCCCAGGAGTCACAGCAAAGTCTGAGAAACCCATGGAGTGCAAGAAGACCAGTGGTGCCAGTGCGCGGCCCTGTTACCAGCCATAAGAGCGGGGAGCATCTGAGAGCAGCAGGCCTTGGTGCCGGCTTTCTTCTCTGTTTTGTCACAAACCGTGAACTTCTGTGTTGTGGGAGTGCTTTCCTGGGACTGCCCAGCAATGGGCCAAAGAGCAGCAAAATCCTCCCCTGGAGGAACAGGGAGAGTCTGTCCCATCGAAGTCCCTAAAATTTGGAATTTTGAAACCCAGTTGCACACTTGAGATAAAAAAAAAAAAGGCTCAGACACAGGCAGGATGAATACAGCGTTCAGATGGAAACCAGGGACACGAGGGGGGTAATTGTTTGGTCTTCTGTGTGGGGTCCCTAAAGGGTGGGGGGCACAAACTTTCACCTCTAAGGCAAGAGAGCAGGTTGCAACCCTTTTCATCCCACCAATCCGTGCTGAAAGCCATGAGTGAGCCAAACAGCGCCACCTAGTGGAGGCTGGAGCCCCTTGTACCAATTCTTGCTCCCTATGGCGCCTTGGAGAAGCATTTGCAGCCTGAGAATCAGTGCAGTAGACCCCTCCCCCAGGAGACCAGCACAAACAACTTGCTTATACCAAGTCTACTGATCATAAGAGCGCAAGGCCTCAGCTCTAGGGGAAATAGGATCTAGCTTCTTTTCTATTATCATTCTTAATATTTTAATGTTTTTCATTTATTTTCTTATTTCTTTCAATTCCTTTCTTCTTATTATTTTTTAAAATTTTATTTATATGTGTTCTATAGGTATATTTTTTTGCTCATTTTCTTTCTATTGTACTTTATTTAGTTATTTATTTATTTTTGGATCTAGATTCTTTTAAGAAGCAGACCAAAACCACCCACGACCTGTTTTGTTTGTTTGTTTGTTTGTTTTGTCTTGTCTTGCTTTGTCTTGTTTTGTTTTTTCTTTCTTCTTTTCTTTTCTGGACAAAATGATGAGACAGAGAAATTCACCCCAAAAGAAAGAATAGGAAGTTGAACTCACAGCCAAGGATCTAATCAATACAGATATAAGTAAGATGTCTGAAATATCTGAAATAGAATTTAAAACAATGATTATAAAGATACTAACTGGGGTTGAAAAAAGCACAGAAGACACTAGAGATTCCCTTACTTCAGAGATAAAAGAACTAAAATCTAGTCAGGCTGAAATTAAAAATGCTCTAACTAACATGGAAACCCAAATAGATGCCATAAAAACAAGGACGGAAGAATTAGAGGAGTGAATCAGTGATAAAGAAGATAAAAGTATAGAAAATAATGAAGAATGGAAGGTAATAGACCACAAAGTCTAAATGTAATAGACTTAGGAAACTCAGCAACTTATTAAAATGTAGTAACATTTGTATCTTAGGAGTCCCAGAAGATGAAGAGAGAGTAAAAGGGGCAGAAGGCTTATTTCAACAAATTATAGCTGAAAACTTCCATAATCTGGGGGAAGGATCTCTTCAAAACCCAAGAAGCATAGAGAACTTTCATTAAATTCAACCAAAGTCAACCATTGCCAAGGCATATCATAGTCAAATTCACAAAATACACAGACAAGGAAAGAATCCTGAAAGCAACAAAGGAAGAAAAGTTCTTACCTACAAGAGAAGACAGATCAGGTCTGCAGTAAATCTTTCCACAGAAACTTAGCAAGCCGGAGAAAAGTGGCAGGATATAATCAATGTTTTGAATGGGGAAAATATGCAGCCAAGAATTCCTTATCCAGCAAGGCTGTAATTCAGATTAGAAGAGATGGTTTCCCAAACAAAAACTAAGAGAGGTCATGACCAGTAAACCAGCCCTGCAAGAAAATTTAAGAGGGACTCTTTGAGTAGAGAGAAAAAAAGACCAAAAGCAACAAAGATTGCAAAGGACCACAGGTTATCACCAGAAACACCGCTCTACAGGTAACACAATGACACTAAATTCATATCTTTCAATAATCACTCCGGATATAAATGGACTAAATGGTACAATCAAGTGACATAGGGTGCCAGAATGGATAAAAAACAAGATCCATTTATGCTGCCTACAAGAGACTCATTTTAGACCTAAAGATACCTGCAGCCTGAAAATGAGGGGATGGAGAACATCCTATCATGTTAATGGACGTCAAAAGAAAGTCAGAGTAACGATACTTATATAAGACAAACTAGATTTTTAAACAAAGATTGTACAAAGATATGAAAGAGGAATTATATCATAATGAAGGGGTCTATCCATTAGGAACACCTAACAGTTTAATATTTATGCCCTCAATTTGGAAGCAGTTAAATATTTAAACTGATTAATAATAAACATAAAAAACTCATTGATAAAATACAATAGTAGTAGTGGACTTTAACTCCTCACTCATAGCAACAGGCAGGTCATCTAAGCAGAAAATCAATGAAGAAACAATGGCTTCGAATAACACACTCGACCAGATGGACTTAACAGGTCTATTCAGAACATTTCACCCTAAAGCAGCAGAATACACATTCTTTTCCAGTGCCCATGGAACATTCTCCAAAATAGATCACATACTGGGTCACAAATCAGCCCTCAACAAGTACAAAAAGATTGAGAACATACCATGCATTTCTCAGGCCACAACTTTATGAAACAAAGTCAACCACAAGAAAAAATTTAGAGAGAACTCAAATAATGGCGGTTAAGGAACACCCTACTAAAGAATGAACGGGTTCACCAGGAAATTAAAGTAGAAATCAAAAATGGAAGCAAATTAAAATGAAAACATGACAGTCCCAAACCTACAGGATGCAGCAAAGGGAGTCCTAAGAGGGAAATATATTGCAAGGCAGGCTTATCTCAAGAAGCAAGAAAAATCTCAAATAGACAAACTAACCTTATACTTAAAGGAGCCACAAAAGGAACAACACATAAAGCCTAAAGCCAGGAGAAGAAGGGAAATAATAATATCATCCTCAATGGAGAAAAACTGAGAGCCTTTCCTCTAAGGTCAGGAACACGACAAGGATGTCTACCCTCACCATTACTATTTAACATAGTACTGGAAGTCTTAGCCTCAGCAACCAAACAAAAAGAAATAAAAGGCATCTAAATTGGCAAGGAATAAGTCAGGCTTTCACGACTTGCAGATGACATGATACTCCACATAGAAAACCCCAAAGACTTAACTGAAAAATTTCTGGAACTAATACATGAATTCAGCAAAGTTGCAGGATAGAAAATCAATGTGCAGAAATATGTTGGATTTCTGTACACCAATAATGAAGCAGCAGAAAAAGAAACCAAGGAATCAATCCCATATGCAATTGTACCAAAGCCAATAAGGACACCTGGGAATAAACCTAACTACAGACGTAAAAGATCTGTACTCTGAAAACCATAGAACCCTTATGAAAGGTTTGAAGAGGACACAATGAAATGGAAAAACATTTTGTGCTCATGGATTGGAAGAACAAACATTAAAATGTCTAGACTACCCAAAGTAATCTACACATTTAATGCACTCCCTATCAAAATGCTGACAGCATTTTTCATAGAGCTAGAACAAACAATCCTAAAGTTTGTATGGAACCACAAAAGACCCCAAATAGCCAAAGCAATGCTGAAAAAGAAAAACAAAACTGGAGGCATCATGATTCCAGATTTCAAGTATATTACAAAGCTATACTCATCAACACAGTATGGTTCTGGCACAAAAGCAGACACAGATCAATAGAATCAACAACCAAAAAATGGTCTCACAACTGTATGGTGAACTAATCTTCAACAAATCAGGAAAGAATATTCAGTGGAAAAAAGGCAGTTTCTTCAATAAATGGTATTAGGAAAACTGGATAGCCACATGTAAAAGAATGAAATTGGACCACTTTCTCACAAGATACACAAAAATAAATCAAAATGGTTGAAAGACCTAAATGTAAGACAGGAAACCATCAAAACCCTGAGAACACAGGCAGAAACCTCTTTGAAACTGGCCATAGTATCTTCTTACTAGATACATCACTGGAGGCAAGGGAAACAAAAGCAAAAATGAGCTATTGGGACTTGATCAAGATAAAAAGTTTCTGCACAGCAAAGGAAACAATAAAACTAAAAGGCAGCCTTCAGAATGGGAGAAGATATTTGCAAATGACATATCTGATAAAGGCTTAGTATCCAAAATTTATTAAAAAAAAAAAACACTAAAAAAAATCCAAATAATCCAGTTCAGAAATGGGCAGAAGACATGAATAGACACTTTTCCAAAGAAGACATCCTATGGCTAACAGATACATGAAAAGATACTTATCATCAGGGAAGTACACATCAAAACCACTACGAGATATGACCTCATACATGTTGAATGGCTAAAATTAACAGCACAAGAAACAATAGATGTTGGATCCAGAGAAAGGGAAACCCTTTTGCTCTCTTGGTAGGAATGCAACTGGTGAAGCCACTCTGGAGAACAGTATGGATATTCTTCAAAAAGTTAAAAATACAACTGCTCTTAGATCCAGCAATTGCACTACTAAGTATTTACCCAAAGGACACAAAAATACAGATTTGAAGGGGTACATCACCCCGATGTTTACAGCAACATTATCAACAATAGCCAAACTATGGAGAGAACCCAAATATCCATCAGCTGATTAATGCTAAAGATGCGGTATATATACACAATAGACTATTACTCAGACATCAAAAAGAATAAAGTCTTGGGCGCCTGGGTGGCTCAGTGGGTTAAAGCCGCTGCCTTCGGCTCAGGTCATGATCCCAGGGTCCTGGGATCGAGGCCCACATCGGGCTCTCTGCTCCGCAGGGAGCCTGCTTCCTCCTCTCTCTCTGCCTGCCTCTCCGCCTACTTGTAATCTCTCTCTCTGTGTCAAATGAATAAATAAAAATCTTTAAAAAAATAAATAAAATAAAAAAAAAAAAAAAAAAAAAAAAAAAGAATAAAGTCTTGCCATTTGCTAGAGCTTTTTTATGCTAAGTGAAGTAAGTCAGTCAGAGACAAATACCATATGATCCACTCATATGTGGAATTTAAGAAACAAAACAGATGAACATATGGGAAAGGGGAAAAGAAAAAAAAGAGAGTGAAACAAACTATAAGAGACTTTTAATGATAGAGAACAAACTGAGGGTTGATGGAGGAAGGTGGGTGGGGGATGGGCTAGGTGGGTGATGAGTATTAAGGAGGACACTTATGATGATAGAGCACTAGGTACTGAATCACTGAATTCTACTCCTGAATTCTACCAATACTGCACTGCTTGTAAATTAACAAAAATTTAAATTAAAAAATAGTAAAGGGCACTTGGTTATTAAAATATTCTTGGTATGTAAAGGAAAGAACTAAAATGATGTTCTAGAATATGTCCTCAAAACTTCATCCCATACTTGTGAAAAATATTTAGCCAGAATGGACCTCAAAAAAAATTCCAAAAGATTTTAAATCTTATAATGCATTTCCTATTGTATATCCAATCTAATTTCAGCCTTCATATGCAAAGCTAGTCTATAATGAGGTGTGTATATCAAAGTTGCCAGGTGCTTTCATTCATTTTTATAGCTGTTTGCATTATACTTTCATCATGTGAAACACAAAACAATATGTCTGTGAAACAGAGTCAAATTTTGCATGCACGTTCCCTTATAACATGCAGAATCATCAAACTTTGAAACTCATAGGGTTGGTGTTAGAAATTTGCTTGAAGAAATGTGTTTGGAGCATTACCAAATCAATAACTTTCAAAATGCAGTTTGAAACATTTGTTAAAGTCATAGTATGTGCAGGTATGTACATCCTGAAAACACAGGAATGTTTTGTATTTACTGGATGTACATGGAGATCAAAGCCTTTGTCATAAACGCTCTCAGTAACGCTCTGTTTGGAGCACTTCTGTGAGGGAGACGTCTGGCTTTTCTTTCTTTTTTTTTTTTTTAAAGAGCGTAAAATCACTTGCAAAAAAAAATGACTGATATTAATAGCACACTTAGAAGCTTAACTAGTGCTTCCTAACATTAAATTTTACATTTAAGACTTTGATATAAACCATGTTTAAAATATTGAAACTATTGTCTTACTTTATGAATGCAGCCTGCCAACACTTATTGCACACCTACCCATTGTAGAAAATTGCAGTAGGTACAAAGCCTGCCAGAATATTAAATTTGCAACTCATTTTCCAGAATGCTTTGGCAAAATCTTCGTTTTTCTTACCAAATTGTAAGCTACAGTTAGCAAATATCTTTACGCTCATTATGCATTTCAAAATACATCAAATGTGGCTGAGCTGGGAACCAGTTGGGTATCTACAGATTCTTGTTTGACTACTGTGTGTTGTGAATAATAAAGTTCCAGGTAATAGTTGACTGAAACTTCCACTTTCAAATGTTCAGTGCAGAGAACATGTGTCCCTGGTACAACACGGTTACTTTAAAGTCCTTGGTAACTTAGTCTTATTTTAGCCAACGTGTTCTACTTAATTTCCCCCTAAAACTTTTAAACCATCAACGTTTCAATTGGGAAGTAATTACAAAAGTGAAATGCTGGTTACAGATCTATCCTCCAAACAATAGTTGGCCAGTCATGAAGTCACTACAGATATAAAGAATTTGCCTTTAAGTCCTATGTGAATCTTCAGTGTACATAGCCACGAGACATTCCCTGGAAAAAAGGTTAAGGGCATTTCTTATACTTTGCATCCATGCATGCTGATTAATTTTCTTCGCTATGGAAAAAGGAAGAAAGGAGTGGGAAGTCTTGTGTGAAGGAAGGTTAGACTCCTCCATCCTACCCCATGCTCTGTCACCAGGGAGGGATTTAGGTACACGGTGAAAGGGAGGGCCCATGCTTCTTATTACGAGCATGGTTGGGATCCCACGGGCATCCAGAAAGCACAAATTAACCATTTTGGGGTGAGACAAAGGGTTTTGTTTTGTCCAGCTCCTATTTAAGCAGAAACAGCTCTTGCCAGAAGGGCAAACAGGAGACAGAGGAAGTTGGGTGATGGAAAGGAGAGGTTTTGGTAAAGAGATTTTGTCCCAAACATGGAAGCTCAGACCATATGCAACTAATGGCTTTTTGTCCGAAGGAAAATTTCAATCTTGTGGGGAATCACTAGGAAGTGTTCATTGAATGGCCATAAATATTTATATAAATTATAGCACAGCCTTCCTGCATTTAATTGCATTTTTGGAGAAAAAAGGCAAATCTAACAGAAGTCATAAGCAGTTGTTGAAATGTCCCACACTAGAGTGTGTGCCTTTGCTGAGAAATGAAAGTTATATTATGTGCTACCTTTTCATCTGTTGCATGTCTTTGCCAGCTGTGGAGACATGTCAGATGCCGTTATTCTGTAAATTTTACTCTTTCTCAATTGCTAACCTCTTGTTGACAGTAATCAGAACTTGATGGAGGGGCCCAAGCAGGTGTTATCTGATAGTCGGGGCTAGCATGATATAGTATGTGACAGTTTTAGTATTATATCCTGTAGGATGATACATCATCAAATCATAGTTCAGATAATCCTGAGTCTTTCAGCAGAAATGTAATTGTTACTCATCTAATAATATTTCCAGATGGCACAGTGGGTGAGGTGTGGGCTAAACCTGGAGAAGGACTAGGCTAAAAAGTGAGACTAAAGCAAAATATGAAGTAAAGAAATTTACCAAGGTTTGAGAAGAAACATAAAACTCTTTGCAAAACTAGGGTTGCACACAATTGGCCATGGTGAAGAAGTAAGCGAAAGGAACATATTTAGTGCTGTTATGGGATAACATTTTGATAAAATGGAAGGATCACTTGAAACGTGGCTCCCATAAGGTTAATTCCTAAAGGGCAACCGTTACAGTAAAAGTCAGTAAGAGTTTTCTTTATAAATTTCAGGATGGGGCACCGAGTTTGTGGAAATGATTTTCTTTCAGACTGCATCTTATGATTAATATCTGAATATTGCCATATACTATTTCAATGTTTCCCGCAAATTTTGATTCATTAAAGTGCAAAATTCAAAGGTATGTTGTCAAATTTTACGTTTGTCATTAAGTAACATTAACTAACTGACATAGTCTCTCCACCAGAGCCCACCATGATTTGTGTTTCTAGACCAACTTGCTAGCACTTCCTGCAGACTGCAATCACTAGAATAGAGGACATGGCCTTTTAAATTATTCGACCTCTCAGCAATTACAGCGCTTCCCTGATAACCAAGCATAGGACACCTACAAGACACATTTTCCAAACTTACAAGCAAATATTTAATGAGCAAATATTCTACACCTTGAATTTTTACTCCATGAAGGATTTTTGTTTTCATGTTTAGGAGAATGAAAAAGTGAAGAAAAATGTCCTAAAATTTTTACAATCTCCAGAAGCAAGGCTTATATTAACATTCTCATAATTTATTCTAAATTTTATAATACATACCTAAAGAGTATTTGTTTCTTATGGGGTGGCAGAATTTATATTGCATTATTGGTAGATAGATTCTATTTTCTGTTGTTTTGTTTTCCCAACTAAATGAAACAGGACAGCTTAAAGTCTGAGACCTCAGGTTTTGATAATTTTTCTATTTAAAAATATCCTTATCTTAGATATGTGAAATTAAGAATTATAGAGATTTAGTCTGATGGAGTATCTTCATTCAGATATTTTTGCCTTTAAAGTAAATCTCCAGTATAACCCATTGAATGTATATAAATGTGTTGTTTTTTTCTTTCATTTGGAAAGGATAATGGGTTTACATGTGTTTTCTAATGTAAAGATCAGATGACTTTATATAGTTTCCGTGTATCTTCTGAGTATCTCTTTTAGTTAGAAATGAAGACAGTTTTCACTTTCACAAACATGTAAAGAAAATTCACCTTCCTGAATAAGCTGCAAAGTGATTAAGTGGATTCACTCAAGTCTCATAGAAAATAAATAGGGCAATCAGAAAGAGAAATTAGAATAGCTCTTATCTTACAGGCATTTCTACTATATCCAGCTTTAATTTGTATTAATATATTAGTGTTTTTGTCTAAGTTTATGGCCATAAATAGAAAAACAGCTTCGGGTTTTTTGTTGACTTGATCATAAACCAATATAGTTTCTTGATAAAAATGTATGTCCAAATATTGTCTTTCAGTCATTTCAATTATTCAAATATATTGTCTATTGATGTATCTATTACTGTATTTATGTATTTGTTTGTATTTTTCTTTTTAAGTAGGCTCCATGCCCATTCCCAGCATGGAGCCCAATGCAGGGCTTGAACTCACAACTCTGAGATCAAGACCTGAGCTGAGATCAAAAGTCAGATGCTTAGCCCACTGAACCATCCAGGCATCCCTGTTTGTATTTTTCAAGGGCCAGAAATTAGGGAACAACAGGCTCACACAGTCAGAAACAACCCATCCCATTGTTCTTGGAGTTGGTGAAGTGCCTTCCGTAGACTTATTGCTGATGAATTACCAAGTTGAGGACAGTGTACGTCACATATTTGGCCGAGTTTAAGATCTCCTAGTATGGAAAAGACAAACTGCAAATTTACACTTTACGCTTTTTTTTTAAATTACAGAGCTGCCAGAGCTTTTTCTTAAGTTGGTACTGTTTGTTAATTTAGCCACAACGTCAATGGATACTAGGAGAAATTTTTAAGATACAAGATAAAATGAGTCAGTATTGAATAAACCCCATTTTCCCAAAAGATTGCACATTCTCTTTTGCATATACATGTGTTCTAAAACTGTATTCTTGAAGGAAATCTATGCAGTTACTCTTATTTTGTACTCTGCATCTATAGTCTTGTAAAATTTTTATAAAATACCTCTAAAAATGACCTATTACTTTCTTAAATTGAGAGAATAAAAAACTGAAACCCATACAGGTAGCTTAATTCTCCCAAGGACACACATATATTAGTTGATGGGCCTGGATATAGAAACCAGGTCTAGTTGTCTCCTACACTAATATGTTAGTTACTTCTCTAACATGGTACTTGGCTGATAGCTTTGATAGCTTTGTCTTAAGACAAACCAAATAGATCTACTTTTTAGTAGGATACTTTTATAAGAATATATTATTCTGCTGTACTTTTTTTCCTTTCTCTCTTTACCTTATTCTTATCTGTCCATCATTTAAGAAAAATCTATTTCCTAGCCACCATGGAAATTGTCCATAACAGCCGGTGATGGTGACAGCATCAGTCCTTAGAAGGACAGCAAGATGAGCAAGTCTTAATACATTCTACATGTTAACAAATTAGTCAAGTGATACATTTATTTATTCATATTTTTTATTTTTTTTGGTTTTGGTACTTTTTCCCTTCAAAGGGAAATTATTTTGGTTTTGGTACTTTTTCCCTTCAAAGCTTTCCCTACGTTACTAGGTTAAACAACTCAAAAATTTCCAATATTTACCAATCTTGCATTACATATGTTCATGCTAAGCTTGACACCAACTTCAGAATAACCCTAGACTATGGCTGCTTTCAAAACTTTTTTTGGTCTTACAAACAGTATACAAATATTATAAAACATAATATATTATAAAAATGTATAATATACATTTTACATATAATATATCATACATACATAACAATCTATGAATATATATATCATAAATATCACAAACATTGCTGTCTTAGTTATTTCTTTCAAATTTGCTTCCAAGGACATGAGATCATGTTTTCCAAAGTATTGGCATTCATCTTCAGTCACTATATATAAAGAAAAGAGTAAATTAAATCTAATACCTTGGGTTTAGGTTACACATATATTGATAATATCAAGAGAGATGTTCTAGAATCTCAATTTTAGGAAGTATGTTTTTTCTTGAAATTTCCATGACAAGTAATGTTACTAGAGGTCACTTTTTCCTTGCAATTATTTTCTGAAACACTTCCTTGTTTAACATATGGATATAGACATACAGATCTATATAGATATAGATATATTGAGAGAGGCCAGATCTTAATCTAGTTAAGAATCAATTGATTGATAAAATTTTATTTAAGAATGTACAAATATGTAGGGCAGTGTACTTACCCAAAACAAAATCCTTAATTTTTCAAAAATAAGTAGAAAGGAAGGTTGAAAGGAAGGAAGAAAGAAAGGGAAAAACTTTTGAATACCATTAGTAGTAGAATATTGTAGTCTAGGAGTTTTACGGTTGGATAAAATTAGTGCCTCTCTTTGGATATTTCAGAATTTCATGGCAGGTGTGAATAACTTCAGAACAGGGAGACTTTCTGCAAAGTACATTAACTCTAAATTACTAATAAAAAACAGATTGCACTTAGGGGCAGAGTGAGTATGGGAATTGAAATTCCAAGACTGCACATTATTGCTCGCTTAGGGATACTGTGTTAGGTAACAGCAAAGAGAAAGGGAGCCGTGGAAAGGCCAGTAGTCTTAACTTCTAACACCAGAGCATGTTCTAAGTGTGAACCATAATATCCAAAGGGACTGGAATCTAGGTGTCTGCCTGCTTGATCTAATCCCATAAGGTAAAAAGCTAAAGGCAGTTGACAGAAGCAAGTGATTTTTATGTCCATATTTTTTTTTTTCCCTAAATTGCCCACTGCTCTTCAGGTGTTCCCTGTGAGGTAGACAAAGGTAGTTTTCATTAGTTGGCTCCATATGATTGAACTCCTGCCCTGAAAAAAACAAAACAAATATGATGGCTTTCATCTTTTCCCCTTTATGCTATGTTACTTTTCCTACTACTTTCATTGTCTTGTGAACATACTGAGGTGGAGGGAAAGCAACACAGTATTCTGGCCTAGTGTATTTTGGAAACTGTTAGGAAAATGGAAAAAGCACTCTTCTTCGAACTACCAACATCTACTCTGGCAATGACCTTCTTCGGGTCCCATCCTAAGGACCCTGATTTAGAACCATTTTTATGATACCATGCTTTCCGACTTCTTCACCACATCCACCAAAAATTCTTTGAATTGTGTAAAATAATGACATGTTCCTGAAACATATCCTTTTTCCAATATGTTTAAAGCTTTTATAAACTACAAAAGTTCTGTTGGTTTAGAATTACACCAAATTCATGAAACAGAAAGAAAAACTGGAATGTGCAGAGGTCCCAAGTACAGCCAACCAGCCTCTAAGAGAACCAATTGAAAATTCTTTGTGCATGAGGGTGGGTGAGAAGGGATGAGGCCCAGCAGGGACATAGTGCAGACCTGGGTCTGTTCAGCAGAGTGGAAATGAACAGAGAAAATAAAGAGTTTCATTGCTCCAAGCAAAAGGGCCTTGTAGAGTCTGCATATTGACCAAGAAGAAGAAGAGATGACATTAGTAAGAGGGAATGAAACTTTGAGGGATGACATGAGATCCATTCTAATAGAAAGTTCGGTCATATTTCTGCTCTGGGATATGAAAACGAACAAAAAACCAAACTAACAACAATCACCATCTCCCAGTCTTCACAAGAGCATTATGGATAATATCTGTTTGATGGACACAACATGGTTTTGAGTATGGCTTCAAGACAGGCATAATACAAAAGCAATGCCTCCAGCAGGAAGCTCTCCAGTCCTGTATTTCCTACCTAGTCTGGCAGAGTTATTTCTCACCTGGGTACAAGTAGTGAGTGTATTCGCTGGAGGTGGTTTTCAACTTCCTGTCTACAATTTTGTCCTCATAATTCCTCAGAATAATGGTTATCCAAGTTTGGGATAAAATATCTATCTATCTATCTATCTATCTATCTATCTATCTATCAATATATGTATTTTTGCAAGTTGTTTTAACATTCTGAAAACTTTCAGAAGTACCTTGAAATAAAAATTCTCCCTATCTCCATTATAGATATTTAAAGACTATTGTTAGGCTAGTCTGGAGAATTTTGAATATTTGTGAGCTATGTAACAAATAATTTAATGAGTAAATTCAAGCGTGTTGCAGTTTGTATTCAATATAATAATATATTTCACGCAGCCTCTCCCTGTGAGCATCAGGGTGGCAGAATTCTGGATATGATCATGGATATGTTGTTTTTGTAAACATCACCCATAATAAGATTGAGTTTGCCAGTATTTCATAACCACGGGTACTTCAACAATGCCATATTAAACACTAAATAGTTAGACTCTGAAAAATAAATCACCCTAGGTTGGAAAAGAGACACAAGTTTCTGGGAACAGACAGAATATTAAAAAAAATAAACCTGGAATAAAACAATTATTGGATTCTGAATGCGGCAATAGTCTGCATTTGCATATGGCAGGTGAACAAGAAGCATTTCAGAACCCTAAATCATCATTGCTTTGGGGTCAAATATTCTTCAGTGAAGTTTTTATAAAAAGATGTTTTTCTTCTGTCCCCACCTGGAAGAAGAAGGAAGAGAGATAAATTTCTAAATCAAATATGAGGCACACGATAAGAATCAAGCCACATGAAAATAGCAAGGCAAAGGCCAAACAACAGATACCAAACCATTGGTAAAGAACTCACATCTCAGATAAAGTTTAGAATTGGCTGTAATATATAACTCAGGATTACACTTCAATCAGCTCAAAATGGAGATGGCCTGAGGGATGATGGATAGAGATGAGAATAAAAAAAAAAAATCAAACAAACAACAAAAAATACTAGTAAGCACCAGAAGAAACACCATCAAATTCATGTGCGTTGGCCTAATGTCCTCTTTTTCTCCCTGGCTTAAAGGAAAAAGAAGAAGAAGAAGAAGAAGAAGAAGAAGAAGAAGAAGAAGAAGAAGAAGAAGTAAAGAAAAAATCCCATAGCCTGAGAAGTGGTACAAAATGTAGTAGAGACAGCAGGGGTCAAGAGCAGACCTTCCTGTTTATGCTCAGAGGATGGGCAGAGAGCCTAGAGGGAAGGCTCCAAATCCCATCAAACTTAACAGACCTCCCAAAGTGTCTGTTTAAGATTTCCTCAACAGCTTGAGAAATAGAACCAAGTTTCATGGACTTAAAAAGCTGTCAAATAGGAAGACCTTTCTTTAATGATAGGAATTCTGAGTTAAGCAACATAACTTTTAGATCTAAACACATAATTAGCTCTTAGATCTAAACACATCATCCTTGAGTTACAAAAGACCTTTAAAAAAAAAAGAGATTTTATTTACGAAAGAGAGAGAACAAGAGAGAGCATGAGCAAGGGAAGGGGCAGAGGGAGAAGCAGACACCCTGAGGAGCAGGGAGCCCATCCTGGGGCTCAATCCCAGGACCTCGGGATCATGACCTTAGCCGAAAGCAGAAGCTTAACTGAGCCACCCAAGTGCCTCCCACAAAAGACATTTTAATGTCACTTTTACCTGTATTTGTAGGTTGGCATGGTATTTCCAAGAGCCTCACTGAACAATAAAATACAAGGTAACACATCAAACACTGTTTAATACTTTCTCTCAGTTGGTCCTAATAATTAGTTCTTTGATTGCCTTGGGCCTCCACTTGACACCATTTCTCATACCTAGTCATTACTTAAAGGAGTTAATTTTTATAAAGTTCTTAAAATTGCTTGATGCTATGTGAGCTTTATGTGAATGCTACCACGTAAATAAAATCTACCTCTTCCCCAACCAATTTAGATGTCATGGTCCATGCACTTTGACGACACATTTGTCAACTTTTTAAACTCATTTTCTTAATTTTTATTCTATCACACACATTTGGAAGAAAAATCCAGAGTTTGGAAAGAAAAAGTAAACCAAAATCATGTCTATCTCACCACCTAAGCCAGGCTCATGAGCATCCGTAGCAGATGTCGCATTACCAGGCAGAGAGTGGTCAGTATAGAATTATGAGCAGCAGCCACGTGTGAAGACTCAAACCTCCTCAACTCCCCCATCAATTCTCTCACAACATCCACGGATTATCTACAACCATCATCAGTCCTCCTCACACTGTTAACCTCTCACTGTGAACAGACTACTTGGTCTCCTATCTTAACCTCCCCACTTTGGTCTAGGCCACTACATCCTCACAACACTGAGCAGATGATTTGGTCAACACTGCATTCACTTTCGGCACTGAATGCTAACTTTCTCTCCCTCCCGCTGACAAACTTTAAAAAAGAATTTTCTAAATTGAATGTTTCTATTTCCTGAGCTCTCCTCACCGCTCTAGTTTTTCCTACCCCGAACCTGATTTAGTCTTCGCTCTTGATTTCCCTGGACTTCTGTGTTCATGGTATCATTTGCATTTTCTTCTGCCTTCAAATGCCCCTCCATAGTCACCTTTCTCTAGACCATTCTTATGGACTGAATTGTGTACTTCCCATTTAGATGTTGAAGCCCTACCCCCAATGTGATTGCGTTTGGAGAGTGACTTTAGGGGGGTAATTAAGGTCAAATGAAGTCTTAAGGGTGGGGCCCTAATCCAACAGGACTGGTGTCCTTCTAAGGAGAGAGAGAGAGAACCTGCCAACACCTGTCTCCAGAGCTATGAGATATCCCATCCCTGTCATTTAAGACACGCCGTCTATGGTGCTCTGCTATGGCAGTCAGAGCAGACAAATACAATCACCTTCCTCTTCGTGCTTCTTAATATTACATTCCTCAGTGTTTAAGGCCATCTCCTCTCCATTTCTGCATTTTCTTCAGAGGTAGTTGCCCCGACTCTCAAGCCTTAAACCTCTCTCAAGCCTTAAGCCTCTCCATGTGGACCCACTTGTCTCAATCCTTAGTCGTAACCTTCCAGCAACCAACTGATCATCTTCACCCACGGGTCTTACAAGTCCTTCAGACTGAAAATATCTGAAGTTGACTTTGTCACTGAACACCTCCAACCCTTCCCAAATTACTGTTTTTCCTCATTTCTGACAGCGAAATTTTGTACCTGCACGAGGAAGAAACCTGTAGAGCAAACCTCATCTCACATCTTCACTGTGTCCCTTTGACTAACAGATAATCAAGCCCCAGGTCTTTGAAATTCCTGCACAGTTCTGTCAGAACGGATTACATTTCCCTCTTCCTACTTCCAATATCCAACCTTCTTGGCTACTGTTGTTTCCCATCTTGGCAACAGCAACAAATCCCTACCCTGTTTCAATTTCTCCATTGCTCATCTCCTATCCATTTCTCACTGGTAAATATAAATCTGATAATGTTTAACTCCAGCTTCCAATGCTTTGAACCCTTTCCAATGTCTCTGGGTTTAAATACCTTATAGGACCCCATCTGATGTACCTTTTTCTTGCCAACCTTCCTCTTACAATTCCTATCCTATCAATTCCAAATGTCTTTCCATTCTTCCTATTTAAAGAAGGGGGTTCTCTCAAAATTTAAAAGGAGTAAATTTTAAGCAATTAAAAAGTTTATCTAGTCAATATGTTCTACCACCTAAGATGATACAGACTTGAAATAAAAGCTGTTTATAAAATATTGATGTCCATAACAACCTAGGCACTAGAAATATAGAGATAGTGGCACAAAATAATGGTAAGAGTATAGGCTACTTTATAATATTAGTAATGCTTTATTGATTGCAAGCAATAGAAATTGACTCTTGCTATTATAAGGGGCGGGGGAGGCACTGTAGTAGCTCATAACATTAAAATCAGAACTTAGCGGTGAAGCCAGGGAGCTGGGGAAGAAGCCAGGATAACACTAGAAAATCGGCAATAGGAGTTTGTGGATTTTGCCTTGAGATTTCTGCCTTTGGTGAGGCTCAGCGTGTGTGACTCCAGGCTTTCTGTCTCTCCATTCCAGATTTCAAGTAACAGAAGATGAGAACGTGATTGTCTTCACTGGCACCAAGTGTCTGCCCCTGGCTCAGATCGCTAAGACCACCGGGCACGCCGCAAAGCACAGAATGTAGATTAGGGGTGCCCTTCATGGTTATTTGTAGCCGAGTCACTTCTAGAGAATCGGGGTTCGCTTTCATTTAGGAATGCCCTGACTGGGTCTACTACACTAGAGGCTACTTGGTGTAAATTTCTGTGTAAAGTATTTATTGTATAGTATTGGTCTTTTGGACTTTATTTATGTAAATATTTAATTAGTTTAGCTAGAGAGCAGGGTCAGGGGCAGAGGGAGAGAAAATCCTGAAGCAGACTCCCTGCTGTGTGGGGAATCCCACCTTCAGGCTGGGTCTCACGACCCGGAGATCATGACCTGAGCTGAAATCAAGAGTTGGCCACTTAACCACCTGAGCCACCCAGACACCCCAGTTTTTTGTACTTTGAAGTTGAATGAATAAGTGACCTTATTAGAATATACTTTAGCAAGTGATGTTGGAAAGGGTATCATACTAAAGGAGTTTAATTATTTCAATTATCAGCTAAGAAAGGAGAAAAGTATGAAAGATTTCTTTTGCAGCGTAACAGGATTCCTGCTATGCTTATTCAAGATGACTTATAATGCGGCCTGAACAGAGGAGTGTGATTTTTCTGTATTTAGAACTGCATTTACAGTGAGCACCTAAATATTTTATATTCTAAAGGGGTATTTGAACAGGGTCTGTAGATTGTTTTGTCTTTCTAGACATGGATTTTGGCCTAAGGCATTCCCTCCTGCTGGGGGAGCAGCCACCAGCTCGCCCTAGAAAATGCAAGACTGCTGAGCAATGCTATTATATCTCCTTGCCTTCAAGTCCAACCTCCCAGCCCTTCTACCTCTCCAAACCCACTCACCTGGAAGCTTCAGGGGAGTCTTTTATTATTGAAAAGGCTCTGAGAATATGAAACAGCTGGTCATGTCTAATGTCTTAAAGATGCGCACATGCTCACTTTTTATTTAATGCCCTCCTGGTAATCTGAGCAGATGTTTGCTGCATTGCAACATGAGTCATCCGAAAAGTATGTATCTCAATTCCACCCAAAAATATCATCGGAAATTTACATGACTTTATTTTTTTTTAAACAAACTAAAAATATATGTACAAGTGATTATAGGAAGCAAAGAGGTTCCACCTAAAACTGAATGATTAGTGAGGACTTAATTGGGTGTGCCTGGTGTCTTTTGTACCAAGACTTGTTGCTTTTTATTGAAATAAGAGAACATTATTTTAACTATGCAAATGAAGGGTCCTCAAGTCTAATCAATTTGCAGTATGACAAAGTCATCTGTTGATTTGCCAATTCACCAAGGTGTCTCAGCTGTTTGGGAAAATGCAAATTGTTTAATGTCCAATCATTTAAAGTGGATTAGAAGATGCTGTGACTAAAGAATTTTAGAATATAAGGAAAATACATACTGAAACAGTAAATTAAAATTAAAGGGAAGTTTTAACTTATCTGTTTTAATGAGCTCAACCTCCCAGTATACCAGTAATATTGTATTTCCACACCTTTACGAAGGTGCCCACGATTGCCACTGACACGCAACTTTGATGTGTTCCTGTGTTACATTTTTTAATATGAACAAATCAGTTGGATTTTGGCATTGCCTTATTAATTTTGGGATCGCTTTTTGCCTTATTTAAAATGCTGACACTATTAAAGACTTCTTATGGGCTTCAGGGATCACAAATATAAATACCAATACTTTTAAGAGAAAAAATCAGAAATAAAATTATGACTATAAACTTTGATTTTTTTCCCCATTTGCTCTAAATTTGTGTCTTCATAAATATAATAACTGCACAGTGCCAATTTAAAGCAAATCATCAGGAGCGCCTGGGTGGCTCAGTCGGCTAAGCCTCTGCCTTCGGCTCAGGTCATGATCCCAGGGTCCTGGGATCGAGCCCCACATCAGGCTCCCAGCTCAGCACACAGTCTGCTTCTCCCTCTGACCCTCCTTTCTCTCATCCTCTCTCTCTCTCTCAAATAAATAAAATCTTTAAAAATAATAATAATAATAAAATAAAGCAAATCATCACATATCATCCAAATTAAAGAATGCACCATTTAGGATTAGCTGTGACTGAGAAGCATGAGAATTACTACTGGTTTAAACAGGACAGAACTTGACTTCTCTGTCACACTACCAGAGTTCAGAACCAGCTGGAGGGGCTGAAGCCTTGCAAAGTGGCAGGGACCACAGCTTCTCTAACTTTGTTACTCCTGTTGTGCGTAGTTCCATTCCCAGGATCATCTCATGAATGGAGAAGGCAAATGGAGTCTGTGACATATGAACTACGTTGTAGCCAGTAGACAGGTATTGAGAAGTGTTGACTCTATCTCACTAAGGCATAAAACTTGGTTTCATCCCCAGTGGCCAGACTAGTCATGAAACTCCTAGTTATGAGAACATCTGGGAAATGTACCCGCATAAATGCATGGGGGTATATATTTATACAGAAAGGTGCCAAGAGGCAAGAGTAGAATCTGCCCCATTCTCCAAATCTTAGTTGTCATCAGCATTTCACACATGGACTGTTGAGAATGCAAATGATGCAGCCACTGTGGAAAACACTATGGAGTTTCCTCAAAAAAAAGTAAAATTGAACTACCATATGACCTAGCCATCCAACATCTAAATGTTTATCCACAAGAATTGAAATCAGGATCTTGAGGAGATATAAACATTCCCTGGTTCACCGCAGCGCAATCACAATAGCCAAGGTGTTGAAACAACCTTACTATTGAATAAGCTGATGAATGTGTACGGAAAATGTGGTTCAGACGTACAATGGAATAAACCAGCCTCTGAAGAGAAGGAATTCTACTGTATGTGACAATATGGGTGAACCTCGGGGATATTATGCTAAGGGAAATAAACCAGTCACAGAAAACTAAAAGGAATTTAAAATATAAAAATCAGTATGTGCAGAAAAAAGGATGGGAGGAGAGAGCATTCATGCCTATCATCTGTCGAGCCCAACGCCCAGTTTCTGTTGACTAAGGCTTGGATAGGGAAAGAACACTGCCGTGTTTCAAAATGTCAATGTCAAAGTGCTCAGGAAAGATTTTTGTCCCATGATGCGTGATGGGGCAATGAAAACGGACGTGGCTTCCTTGAGTGGCATGCTCAGCTGGGGTTTTTTTCCCAGAGGAGTTTTCCAAATGAAGACATGGGGAAATGAAATCTAAGTGAGAGGTACAGTCTTGCCCAGGAAAGAGACAGAAGTAGTTCAGGTCTCACAAAATATCTTGAACCAAAGAGGAGGAAACATAAGAGAAGCGACCTAAAAATCTGCATCCAAATTTCCCCCAAATTATTGGTTTGCCCCTAAGTTGCAACTGTGCAGAAGCCTAGTAGAAACCAACAGGTAGGAAGCTAAGTATCAGAAAAGGGTATCAGTAGTTAGTCCCTCTTGGAGTTCAATGCCAGCCAAGGAGAAGGTGTCAGGCTTAATGTTTCAGGTTTTCAGTTGAAGCCCCAGTCAGGGCCTAGGACAGAAGACTATACATAGGAATCAACTGTGCTCTAAGAGTTAAAGCAAAACCTAAATAGTTTGGTCCTAATATATCCTAAAATCCCACATCAAGTTGCACTGATGGAAACACACTTGAGAAAATAAGCCATCATAGGAAAAGTTTAAAAGATCAGTTACAAATACTTGTATGATCGTACTAAAAGCATTTGCAGGTTTTAGAATGACTACATACAGAGCAAAACATAAGTTGGCACCAAGCAGGATAGGCTAGGTTAAGTTGTGGTAACAGATAATCCTAAAACCAAAGGTGACCCACCAGTATTTTTAGCTGCCAGAAAAATATCTTAAAAATAAGAGTGGATGTATTTATTTAAATCAACACGTACATATTTACCATACTAGTGCCACACTGGAGCTATTTTGTTCATTTTCTCACAACTAGAGAGCATATATGTTTTACTGTTCTTTGAACACAATAGGACTATAATATGATTGACCACTGACTTAGACTGTCCACTTATAGGAAGCAATACCTAATGGGCTTGAACAGGTTAGTGTAAGAATGAAACAACAGGGCTGCTCACACTGTTCTTCAAAATAAAATAATGGAAATTTCCCCATAAAGGAAGCACTTTAATCAGATAATAGGACTCTATTTACATTATGATTAATTATGAAAAAATGTGTGAAATTTGGACACATCAAATAAATTTTAATGCTTATTTTGATCCAATGGCCAGACTCCCAGCCATATTATACTGTGACCCAGAAAACCAAACATTTCGGCTTTCAGTGATTATGTCCTTAAATATTCTTCCAATAAAATAGACATGGTTCTTTAAGTAGATCATTATTTTGTAAGTTGCTTGTTTAGAGGAAAGTATAGTCTCAAGATTGTGGCTAATAGATCAAGCCATCGTGATTTACAAATTGATCACTCTGATTCAAAATGCAATTTGAAGAGGGTTGTGAGATATTCACAGATTGTTTTCCTGAAGTATTTCAGATGAATTCTTTTCTTTATGCATGCACCTATTTCCTATAATCTTATGCTTCATTCTGAATGTAAAATACAACCAACTTTGATGCAGTGTAAAGCAGAACTTGGAAAATATCCAATTAGTTTCATCAAGGAGTACCCCAATCTGATTATTCACATTAAAAATAGAACTAGTCTTGAACTATAAATTTTACTAACTTCATTGTCTATTTAGGCCAAAAGCCATGTTTTCCTTCCTAGGGTGTCTATCTTTGGACTTCAACTAGATGAAAAGGGAAGCATGCTGTTTTGTGACTACAGTAAGTTTAAACAGGGGAAATTGTTCATAATACTCTGTCAATCCACATATAAATATATCTTATAAAATCAGATAGAAGGAAATAGTAATAATATTTTATAGAATGCATATTATGTGTCACAAAATAAGTAACCATTGGATATACAGAAATGAATAATATATGCTTATAAGGGGTTCCCAAGCTAGTAAATTTAAGATGCTTTTCAATATAGTAAATACACAAATAGCCTAAACTAACTTTTTAGAAGTGGACCAATAGGCCTGTATTTTCAGCTTCAAAATGAGATGTTAGATGTTAGAAAATCTTCCAAATAGATTAGGCTATTAATATACTTCTTCATATAGCCTAGGTAAAATTGGTTTAACTCCATTCTGTGGCTATAAACAGCTTCAAAGACTCCGTGCACTTGTGTTATTGAGTTACAAGTTGTACACACACTGAGACAAAATCAGTGACTATGTATTTTTAGCATGTAATGAACATTTCCTGTTCATCAAAATCAGAAATGGCTGATGCAAAATAATTCCATGTCTCCTTAAAATTCACTCCATTCGTTGGTTCAGCAAAAGCCTATTTATCATTACTACGTGCCAGGCATAGTTCTAATCACTGATAGATACAGACAAAGAACATCTTTTCCATTGGGAGAGATAAGCAATTCAAAAAAGTTTATTTTATTTTAGCTTAGGATTTGATCGATGTAATGGGGAAGAATAAAGCAGAGGAGGGACAGAGGCTGCTGAGTGAATTTTTTACTTTAGAGTGAGGAACGTAGGGAGGCCTCACTGAGATGGCATATTAGGGCAAAACGTCAAGGAAGAGAGACCAGGAATTAGGTGGGGGATCTGGAAAGAAAGACTTATAGGTGGAAGGAAAGGCAGGTGCAAAGGCCCTGGGGCAGGAGCCTTTCTGGCATGTCAAAAGATCTGGCATGTCAAAAGATAAATGGAGCAGGATACATGAGCACTACAGCAATGGGAGATATCATCAGAGGTGATGGGGACTTTTCACTCTGACATGAGAAACCACGGGAGGATTTTATGCAGACTGTCGGGTCCTGATGTTCTTGGACAGTCATGCTCTATTTCTGTAGCCCTTCATTCTCTTAATCACACAGATGATTATTTCATTCTTTATTTTCTTCTTTATCCTTAAAATATCCTTTTCATCACTGTAATCCATTGTCCCCCTCCGTCATTCTCATCTGATAGCTTATTTCATGGGAAAAGCCAGAGGGTTCCAGAAAAGATTTCACTCACGTTCCCATTCCCACCACATCTGCCCATCCCTATCAACCTGTCATGGAAGGAAGCAGCCACGTCCTCTCCAAGGCCAGCCCCACCAACTGTGCCAGATTCCCCATCTTCTTTCTGCATTATCCTTTTTTTCTGGTTACTCTCTCCAGCCGGGGAGAGGGACGGCGTGTGCATGGACACAAGGTGATTTAAGGTGTGTGGGGGGACAGTCATCAAGAGCCCTGGGCTTCTTGTGATGACTGATGTAGGCCAGGGTAAAAGGCATAATGGGCTCTTCTGATTATCTTCGGGTGCTGATTATGGGCAGGAAAGGGGGACTGAGGTTCTCTGCTTTACTCCTGCCAACGTGGATGCAAAGGCCAGCAGAAGGGAGACCAGCAGTCAAGAAGTCTACAAACTTCAATAGTGATCACCCCATGTTGCCCCAAACTCCTCATCTTCTCACTTAGATGATTTGGTGTCTTTGGAAATGTTGACTCATAACAAGAACAAAACAACTGCCTCTGCCGCGGTTTGGTCCAGGAGTAAAGTTAGCTGTCCTTGACCAGATAAAACACAGTGGCACACCCCCATCGAGCAGATGGGTGAAGACAGAATTTTCCAGGGGAAGCACAGCAGGCATCTCTACCACACCATCTTCCTGTTTCTGTTCATGAGGAGTTTGGGGAGGTGTCAGGGAATCTCTTAAATAGTTGATCTAATGATAGGCACATATCTATGTGAGTATGATAGGTATGAAGTAGTGAAGACACTGTAGTAATATTTACATACCAAGTACATAGTGTCATTCATGTTATATGCATATTATCCCCAGAGTGGGGATGTTCATGGTTTGCTCCTTCTAATTTGTGGAAATAGCAACTGAGAGAGATACAGAAGCAAAGACACTGAAAAACCAGGCTGATATTTTCTGCAAAAATGAGACCAGTTGGGAAAATACTGAAATAGGAAGATGATCTAAAACTCAAAAGAATGGGTTATCCATCCTACTTCCCCTCAAAGTCATAGGTGCTATGAACCCTGATCAAGGAGATGAATAAATGTTATAAGAGAGAGAACATCTGCTCCCGGGACTCACTCTTCTTCAGGCTACGATAACTAGATGATGCACCAAATACTGTGCTCTCACGATGAAGGTCAGAGAGAAAAACAACCACCTTGTCTGTCATGAGATGGGAATCACATTCCCCACTTAAGATCAAAGCAAACCGTAGGCATCGCAGACAAAACAAACCAAAGCAAAAATCAAATCAACTGTGTTAACATGGCACTCTGTAATAGTAAAAATAAGAAATAAGTTAAGCAACTTAGAGTTACCTAAGAATATGAATTCAAAAAAAAAATATATATATATATATATATACTGGAGATGTGAGGAGATGCTACGGAACAGAGGTAGTAAGCCAAGAATTGAAATACTGGAAAACAGCTCTGGATTTACCTGACTACTGAAGTCATGACGTGGAGGAGTGGTTCTCAGACTTGAATGTTCTTCAGAATCACCTGCTGGTTTTGTGGAAGCCCAGAGTGCTGGGCTCCACTCCCAGTGTATCTGATTCCGCACGTCTGAGGAAGGCTGAGAACTTCCTTGCATTTCAAACAAGTTCCTAGGTGATGCTGCTGCTGCTGGTGTGGCGACCATATTTTGAACCCTATTTATGTAGGGGATAGAGAAAATAACAGGAAGTACTGTTAAAAGAGAAACTTGGCAACAATTAGATGCACAAATAGGCAAAGCTGAAGCAAGGCAAGTAAAATTCCTAGCCGCTTGAAGGGAAGAATAGTTCTTGTCTGTTAAATTTGGTCAAAGAACAGTTCAATTGAAACAACTCAAAGAATTGAGAAACCGTGGTAAAATGAGTTCTGCTCAGTATGAATCAATTTAAATATAAAAGCGATACTAAATAACTGTGCGAAGTATAGTTACGGAATTGAATAATGATGTTACAGATCTTAAGAATGTAAGACCTAATATAATGACAGAACTGAACGGTGAGGAGGAAGTGCCGATGTATTAATGCCCTTGTTTCCCGTGGCAGAGAGGCTAATAGTGAGATGTGACAATAAACAAAAACATAATGACCCTAAGGATACCTGGGTGGCTCAGTTATACGTCTGCGTCTGCCGTAGGCTCAGGTCCTGATCCCAGGGTCCTGGGATCCAGCCCTGTGTTTGTTCGGCTCCCTGCTGAGCAGGGAGTCTGCTCTTCCTCTCCCTCTTCCCCTCCCCTGCTTGTTCTTTCTCTCTCTCTCTCCCCCTCTCTCTCAAATAAATAACATCTTAAAAATATATACCATGGTCCTAAACATTTAATGTCTTTAAAAGTTATCTTGATTTCAGAAACAATGTAAGAAATTTTATGTTCAGTAGTTTCATCCACTTTTTTCAGTTTTATAAGTAAAACTTTCATTTCAAGTAAAATTAACATAAACCTGTAATTTATTATTTTAAAATAACATGGGAGATGATAACATTAAAATATACTTTGAACTATTGTTCTGTCTCCTATCTATATTTATATATTTTCATCAGTGTATGTTTATTTATATAAAAACTTTCAGAATATTATGTACCTAAAGTTCATCTCTATATTTTTGGTGGAGAGACTGGAGAGATTTTTTTTTCTTTTATCTTCTACTATGTTTCACATTACTTAAATTTCTTACGTTGTGTGTATCTCAGTTTTACACAAAATATTATTTTTCTAGGATATGTAAACAAAAATTTAACCAAAAATATCCTTTGGAAAAAATCTAAATGATGAAGGAATTAAACATATCTTTTTTCTGAGAAAAAATTCCAATGTAAATTATTTAGCCACACAAACCATTAGAAATATCTCCAGAGCATGTCATATCTGCAATTAAACCATACAGAACTCGACAGTACAATTATGCAAAGTTAAAAACTTAGGTGTGAGTGTGTGTGTGTGAGAGAGAGAGAGAGAGAGAGTTCACTCTGGTTATGGTTGAGATTCTTAAGAAGAAAGCTAAAATAGTTTTCAAACAAATTTTTATACCTAAATGGTACTATTTGGAGAAGTCCTGTGTTTTGATAATGTTTCTTAACAGGGGCTTATCACTGCTTACTCCAATCTTATAGGATGCAAAAATATATTACCTAAGCACAGAAATAGAGCTACTCTGTTTAGAATATAGAAATAAGGAACCTCATGCACTGAATTCACCTCTTGCCCCTGGGGTGGGCCCTGAGGTGCCCTGTGCACCACCAAATTCTGTGGAACACATTGGCATATCTTTAGGTCTTGGAATGATCAATGAGCTAGAAAAAGGCAGAGATTTGAGAAATGATCTCTGCTTTATTTGCAAATCATCAATCAGAGTGTACTCACTTGCCCATTTCAGACCAAATTCACTTAATAAATTTTAACTTAGAGAGTTCTGTATTTTAAAATATTCCATTCCAGCTCTAGTTTTTCATGAATATATATGAGCAACAGAAAAACTGATAAAGAAGAAAAAAGCATATTGATACTGTGTACTTTGAAATATTTCAAAATAAATCATTACATATGTGTGCATTTATACATGTATGTTATATATATAATTTTTTCTTTTAATTAGTGGAATAGTCCATCAATAGTTCTTTGTTGTACTTTTCCTGCTTAACATTAAATTCGTTAATTCTATGATTTTAATTCATTTCAATAGCTTCCTTATGTCATTTAGACATAGACACCATTTATGAAAATAAAGCAACAGATATATCATGGTCCTATGCTGACTAACTACTTTTTGGACTACAGAAAAATTACATAACTTCACATTACAGAATACTTTCCAAAGTGGGTAACGTTGCCAGGCAGAAAAAAATGTCAGGCAATTTAAGGAATATACATATTATCAAAATTAACTTAAATTTATATTTTTTCCCATGGAGAAATTTATACCATTTCAAGAACATAAAAATATAAATCCATCATAGGTAAAAAGCCTGGAAAAATCTAATTGTTAAATATGTGTTTGATATTACTTCAGCAATAAACAACATTTTGTAGGTTTCATAAATCTTCCCCAAGCAGATTTAATATCTATACCATTGTTGTTTTTTATAAAAGTAGGTAAACATTTATCAGAGAAGCCCAAATATTGTCCCTTCAATTTTACTTTGAAACATGAATTTTTCTACTTAAGGCAAATATTCAAGAATGGTAATAGCTCATTCAAGGATAAGTCTCTGGGAGGATATAATAATAAAAGAAGAAATATAACATAGATTTAGATTCAGACCCTTATATCTCTTCCTGAGAATGCAGTAGGCCATAGACACGCATCCTGTTTGGGAATCACATGGCCAAGATTACACCACATGGAAACTGTATTAGGTGCTGTGGCTGCCATGACAAACTATCACAAATTAAGTAGCTTAGACAACAAAAATTTATTATCTCACAGTTCTGGAGGCTGGAAATCCAAGATCAGGATGTTGGAAGGGCTTGTTCCTTCTGAGGGGTGTGAGGGGAAATTTGTTCCATGTGTCTCTCTTAGCTTCTGGTGGTGGCTAACCATATTTTGTGTCCTTCGCTTGTAGATATATCACCCCCAGTCTAATTTCCTCTTCATCTGGCACTCTTCCTCTCTGTATATCTATGTTTAAATTTCCCCCTTTTTATAGGGATGCTGGTCATATTGGATTAGGGACCTCTCTTCTTCAGTACGACTTTGTCTTACCTAATCACATTGCAAGTGATCCTATTTCCAAATAAAATCACATTGTGAAGCATTGACAGTGAGGACCTCAATATATGGATTTGGGCTATGCAATCCAACACGTAACAAAAATCCTGTGTTAAATTGAAAAGCTCTAAAATCTGGGACACAGCTAATAATCTTTTTCCTGGAATCCAAATAGTAACTTTTGTTCCTACGTCAGTCATAGGATAGTTAGACAATGTTTAAGGCAGGGATTGCAGCAACAATGCCAGTGACACCAGATGTAGGCATTGGTAGGAGACAAAAGCGTGAAGTCAAGAAGACTAATATTCCTTTGACCTGGTATGATACCAACCCCATCGTATAAGCCAGATAACCCTGGGTTCAAAATCTGGAAACCCAGAGGATGCCAGGAACCCAGCCTTACTTATAAAGTGACCTAGTAGTCACGACAATCTCAGTAGGAGGCAGAATGTGCAATGGGTACAATCTAAGCAATCTTGCTACTAGGTGAGATATCCCAATATGGAACAAAAAGATCTTTATTTATATTGCCTATGGAAATAGGGATGACCATTGCAAACTTGCTTGACCTTGGAAGACATGGATTAGTGTATTAAGCCATGTGCCTGGGCATATCTGATAAAACCTAATGCACTAAGTGCAATCTTATTGGTAATTTAAGGATACCTGAACATCACAAGAACAGCTTCCCTTTGGCCTACTACGTAATTTGCAAGCTAATGCCCTGACACACAGCACACAGGTAATGAGGTGTGCCCACAAACACTCCTGTCACAAAGTTTCGGTCCTTCGCTACACAAAATATGATTGTCTTAAAAGGGATGAGGCAAGGAGAACCAGATGGAACCTCTCATTAGAAGATACCATTCTTCAGTAGCAGAATGAACAGATTCTCTAAGAAATCTGAATAAGCTCATTGTTATTTACTCTTAATGAGGACTAAAGGTGACCATTGCTGGATCATGCAGTCAGGATTAAGAAGTTGATGACAAGTTAACAAAACTTATAGAACTCTAGCTACTATTGCTTCTAACTGAAAATCATACTTCTCTACTGCTGAAGCTAAGATGTGGGCGAACTTTCGTGTCAGTGTGAGGCATTTCCAGTTGTCTTACTATCTCTAAGCAACAGCAAGGATATAGCAGTTGCATGGCTTTTTAAAAACTGGCCCTTTTTGGGGCGCCTGGGTGGCTCAGTGGGTTAAAGCCTCTGCCTTCAGCTCAGGTCATGATCTCAGGGTCCTGGGATTGAGGCCTGCATCGGGCTCTCTGCTCAGCGGGGAGCCTGCTTCCTCCTCTCTCTCCCTGCCTCTCTGCCTACTTGTGATCTCTCTCTCTCTCTGTCAAATAAATAAATAAAATCTTAAAAATAAAATAAAATAAAATAAAAACTAGCCCCTTTTGAGCTAATGCAAAGGCAATCAGAACTTAAAGAAAAAAAAAAGAACTTAAAGTCAAGGTTAGTCTTCCAAAGGTGGAGTTGGGGGGCAGGGGTGGGGTCAGCTCTCTAATTGTTCATGTTTTTTAAACAGTTTTATTGACATATAATTGATATACAATAAATAACTCAAGTTAAATGGGTAGAACTTGATGAGTTTAGACTCATGTTTCACAGGTGCACTCACATGTCTAGTTGTTCTTTAAAAAGCTGCTATGTTGCATTTCTTTCATATATTCTGAAACAACTACTAATTTCTAATTTGCTTCTGGAGACCTAAGGACATCTACCTAAAATAACCTATAATTCTCCCAAGAAAGTTTAAGTGTCTCCATTTGAGCTCCAGATTAGTCAAACAAAGGGGAAATTGGTGGTGGCATCACATTCCACCTTTTGGGCAATCATGGCTTGTGATGATTACATACCTAGGGAAATAAGAATTTCAGTGGAAGTAGAGGAACCATATAGCAAAGTCCATTAGCCATCAATCCTGGGGAAAGCAGATTGGTAACTACGGTCCACGATGGTAAAGAAGAACGAGAAGTGGTCAGATTCTTCAAGTAAGGAGAGATACTAACAGGCAGCACTGGGGCACTGAATGGGTGTGGAAAAGCACAAGTGTATCCTTGTGCATTGAGATAAATTCACACCAAGATACATGTCAGTCTAGCTGATCAAATGTTGCCCTCAACTACCCAAATGCTGAAGGGACAAGAAGAGATTGGGCTGGTTCAGAGACGCTCCCTCCTCTTTCTGACCTTCCTCTCCCACTAATTGAGCTCCTTGTGCCACCAAGAACAATGACACAGACATTATTTTGTTCCACCTCTTCATAACCGGGCCTTGGAAAAACACTAGGAAGAATGGAAGAACAACGCAACATGTGAGAGCACTGGTAGTATCGACCAGAGAACTTGACTGACTCATCAAAAGACTCACATTGGGTGTAACTCACTCTTGGAGGTGTTCATAGTCCAGACAGAAACGTTGGTCAGCATCATCTCCCTGGGGACACTAAAGATCCAGGGTGTTGACTACTTATTGCCTAATGTTTCATGGACTGAGACAAGAGCTGTAGACATCTGGAGCCAACCTCACCTGGCAACTTAGAAACTTAGGGAAGATTTATCTTTTCTCTCCTCTCCACAAACTCGTGACTCTAATACTACAATTTTACCAATGGAGGGTGGGAGAGTCTAGCAGCTCAAGTAGTGGCTAAAAGTATACATTGTTTGGCAGTCATAAAGTTTGAAAAAATACTTTAGCCAATCAGTTTGAACCCTGGGGAATAGTGGTAATATGGGAAGCCAATTTTACTTTGCAGCAATAATTGTAACCAAAGCTTTAGTGGGTAGGGAGTGGCACTCTTAGACAATTTGATGAACCAGTAAGTTCATGGACACCAACAAAAATATTGATACTGGTGATAGGCCACTGTTACTAATCAGCATAAGCAGCTGTTTATGTGAAATAATGCTATTATACAGCATCAAGGCATACTTCTCATTCCAGTGCTGTATTCTAAGTTGTGCAAATAAAACACCACACCCTGGTTGAATAGGTAGGGGAGTAACACCGTAGCTAAGTATCTGAGGTAAGGCAATCATAAATGGAAGGCTTTTGCACTAAGGGAGACAGCTCATATGATGGTAAGATTGCATAAAGAAAACACATACATTGTGGGGCTCTCAATAGCTCTCCATTTTACCATGAATTGTAAGAAAGAATATGATATATCCCCAAGTTCAGAGATCATTGACTGGTTCCTGTCCATCAGAGAAAACACCCCCATTTCACTGACATATGCATCCATAAGTCTGGAACCAAGTGGATGGGCACTAGGACTTCTAACAAGTAGGTCATATTTACTAGATCACAAGTATTTACCTCTCATGGCGGGTACCACAATTAGACTCTAGATATAAATGGACAATTGAGATCCACTCCCAACTACGACTACTGGTTATGTGAATCATGTACACATACTTTGAGGGTTAGGTTGGGAGCTATTCTCAGGGATCATCTACTAAAGAGCTACCTAAAATCTATTTTGGAATCAACATAGAAATGGCTAAACAACAGGAGTTTCTTTTAAGTGTTGACAAGAATCTTGCAATATACTTATATCAGAAAATCTGGGCCAACTATATGGCAGATGTCACAGGATCCCAAGAAAAAGGGTCAGGAGAAATGTAGGGCTCCCAAATCATGGAACCTTAGGTTTTATGATGAGTGATGATTGTGTGCTCTAGCAGGAAGGGATTGTTTTACTTAATATCCTGGACAATTCTTACAGCACATGGGATTTAGCAAAACACGTGTAGAAGGAAGTGCCTAAGTTATGGATTAGCCCTTGGAAATGTGACCCTGGTTTTCCTCTATTTTGGGAACATGGGACCTTATATATTAAAAGGGTTTTGTTTTGCTTTGTTTTGTTTTGTTTTGTTTTGATAGAACAATTATTTAGAGTCTTACTTAATAGATGTTGCCACCATCCTGAAGACAACACCATGTGTATTAATTCATCCGAATTTGAGCTGTTTAGAGAGAGCAGTAGTTCTCTCTGTCCCAGCACTAGTCAAGGTGTTGTGTTGGTCATGAATAAGCCAGTACCTTGTGTAGCCCCTTGTCTCCATGAAAAGTTCTTTTCTTAAGTTAAAGGGGTTTGGGCTTTGTAATTCAGCTAGAAAACCAATACCCAAAATTTCATAGTTTGTTTTGTATGATTCTTGGTGCATGACAGTCCAAGAGTGTCATTTCTGCTAACTTGCTAACTCACTGAAGAGTGAACTTGGACTCCCACAGAGTCTCAGTAGCTCTAAAACACTGGTATACTTGATGCTAAAGGTCTTCAGATAATGTAACTACGATATCCAGAAAGATAAACTGATTATTCGGTTTTTCCAGAGTATCAGATTACAAACTGTATTTTTTGAAACTGTGGGATTCTTCTAGGTATCTTTGGAACTGGCCAAGAGACAGGACACAACACAGCTCTGAGACCCTTTATTATACAATTTCAAAAGACAATGAACACATACACACACACACACACACACACACACATCATTCATGCACAGTCTTGAAAACCATTACTCATTAATATCTCTAAATTGTACCATTTTATTAAGTCAGACCATCTGACAACTACGTAACTAGATCATATTATGTGGCATTTATAGAAATGCTTCTAGTGAATGGCATTTTGAATGCTATGCTCTTAGTTTAAATCTAGAGCTGTTAGAAGAAATACCATGGAAATCTCATGTATATTTCTCTCATTGTGGTAAAAATATATATAACATAAGATTTTTCATTTTAACCATCATTAAATGGATGGTTTGGTGGCATTAAGAACATCAACACTGTTGTGCAGATGTCACCATTATCTCCAAAACTTTTTCGTCTTACCCAGCTGAAGGTCTGTAACGATGAAATGCCAATTCCCATTCCCCCCTCTCCACAGCCTCTGGCAACCACCATTCTACCTTCTGTCTGCAGAATGTGACTAGTCCATGTACTTTATGTAGGTGCAATTAGACGGTATTTGTCCCTTGGTGTCTGGTTTACTTCACTTAGCATAATGTCCTCAAGGTTTCTCCATGTTGTAACGTGTCATTTTTTTTCCTTTTGAAGGTTGAATAATATTTCATTATATGCCTATATCACATTTGCTTATCCATTCATTGACTGATGGATACTTGAGCTTCTTTACATTTTGGCCATTCATTGTGCATCATACTACAATGAATATGGATGTCCAAATAACTTTTTGAGTCCCTGCTCAAACTTTAGGATAATTCTCCAGCTGTGCGGTTGCTGGCTCATCTGGTAATTTTATGTTTACTTTTTGAGGATCTGCTATACCATTTTCACATCTTCTGCCCCAAGTTACATTCCCACTCATAATGTTTTATGACAAATACTTTTGTGGACATTGACTGCATTACATCTACACATGTAACCACATCTACGCTCATGTCCACATCCATAGTTTCTCTTCACAAAGAAAAACAAGGTCATAGGGGAAATTCTTGCATTAAAAAAAATTATCAGCAATCGCTTTTCTTCTCCAAACAACTTTTTTGTTTTTTCCCCTTTGGACACTATGAATCATGTATTTATGTTTTCCTTTTGGCTTTGATCTACAGGAAGCAAGAGCCAAGATTCCAGCCCACATCTACCAAGCCCACACCTAACACTTTATGTCTAATTTTTCCCTGGCTTCAGTTTGCTATCATAACTTTATTTTCTCTTGCCCAAATTTGCTCCGTTTCCTCTTAATCATGACCCACGCGAATGTGTGTAAGCAGTTGTTGGAATAAGGCAGGCTACACATAAATAAACACACAATATTTAAATTGCTTCAGAGTTAATTTCTATTCACTTGGAATATCTTTGGAGTTTGAAAAAAAATATCTGCATCTTGTCTTTTTTCCAAGTAGAGTTAGAATTATGATGGGGATGGGATTTGTTTGAAATAATTATACTTGTTTACTTTATGAGAAGTTGAAATCTGGTAGAAGAATTCAGAGACAAAAAAAGAGACCAGCTTTTTACCTCTCTCTCAGTTGCTAAGGAGTTTGTATACATTCTTTATTTCTACATTGTTGAATGAATTACTTTCATAGATCAGAAGAGAACCGTGTTTCCTCCCCAATGCATCGGCTTCACGTTTGATGTTTTCAATGAAACGTTCGTGAACAGGCAAGGGGAAAAAGTGTTTAAAGGTGTTTCATTTTTTCAAGTGCAAAATTGAACTGATAGGTTGGATTTCTGGGAGTATTTTCAGGAAAACTTCTCTTCGGAGCACCTGGGGACTATTGAAAGTGATTTATTTGAGGTTTAACTGAGCTTCATGTGTGGGTATGTGTGTCCACATCTTCTCATTCCTCCTGAGTAAAGACAATGAGTGACCTTGATTTGTACAAGATTCTCAAAGGACCTATGGTGATCTGTATAGGTTTTTATGAGCTTAGGATTTGGGGCTCAGTAGGACACAGATAATAATCCTGCAGTTGATCATTGCAGAGCACACAGCATTTTTTAATTGTTCTATTTACCCAAATTAGTGTGACCTTTACATATCCTTGTGGAAGTCTGTTCATACCCCACTTGAAGGTACAAGCCCTAATTACTCCTATGTATGATCTTTGATTAAGAAATTAGTATAAGAAATTTAATCTCGACTATTAAGAAATATAATACATTCATACATGTACACTAGGTTTATTGATTTATAATAAATCAAGACATATAGATTTATTATTTTTGCTGTTTATTATATCTCTATATTTATATCTACAAATGTAGATTTAGATACTGAGTATGTACTATATAGAGGATGCTCTTCTATTGGTTTTTGGCCTGGGTTAGCACTCACTTGGCAAAGCTTGTCTTATGAAGAAATTGGCAGAACAAGATGCAAGCTTGAAATGGATGTGTGAGACAAACATGCTTCCTGTCCTGCTTAGTGAGTTGGGCATGTTGAGCCTTGAGGTTTATATTAGAGAAGCAAATATGAACAGCCTCGTCAATGCAGGGCGTTGGAAAACCACCACCACCTGAAAGCAAAGGTAAGTCAGGAACCAGCGTAGTACCCAAAAGCCCCAGAGATGTGGGTACTCGGAATTTGATTGCTGCATAATAGAATCAGATGCAACTGAGGAAAAAGATTCACCATGCAAAGTACAAATGTGCTCATGTCTTCTTAACCTGATAATTAATTGCTTAAACTGTACATACCTTTTTCAGCAGGTGGTTCTTGATTATTTCCTGATTAAAAAAAATATACCCAACCAGCCTAGGGACCAGCCTAGGGATTGACTAAGTCCAAGAGAGTTCGGTTCAGGAAGAGGAGGAGGCAGAAAGGACCACATGGGTAACAGGAGCCCTGATCCAACATCTGCCACATGGAGCTGCTGGCAAACACCACTGCCCCAGAACCTTGAGCACAGTGCTACCTGCTCCCATCCAAACAATGGTTCCATGTCAGTAATCGGTGATTGGTTCTTAATCATATCTGTAGCCCTATTTCCCAGACCATGCTGTTGAACTAGAATAGCAGACCCAGGAGGCCTAATGTCCATAACCAATGCCTTATACCCTCTTCATTTACTTTAGTAGAGAACGGTCATTCTCCCAGAATCCATCTCTGTGCCTACCTTATACCAAAATTAAAGAAGACTGGGTACTCCTTCATATCCTCCCCAAAATCACATCCCTGGAAACTTGTAGATTTCATGGATAAATGAAGGTAAAATTTTATAAACCCTCCACAGCATGAAATGATCTCTTTAGTCATCAATACTACATTCTTTCTGATTTCTGTAACAGTCTACAAAAGAAAGGTACAGGGTGATGGATTGTTAATTGAACATCCGTGTCATCATATTGCAGGTCAAGAAACAGAATATCCTCAAGACCTTAGAACCCCAAAACCTATACCCTTCCAAGTCACCACACCCTCCACGCCCCTGGGGGTCATCACTATTCTGCCCTTGATGGTATGCACATCTTTGCTGGTATACACATCTTTGCTTGTCTTCTTTTATTTTACCACTGATGTATGAATCTCCAAATTCTCTAGTCTTATTTTTGTACTTAATATAAGTGGAATTAATACAGTATAATGCAATATAGTACTTATTCTTCTATCAGACTAATTTTGTTCAGCGTCACATTTGTGAGATTTATTCATGTTTCCCTTTGTGGCTATACAACTTAGAGGGTAATATGAAATAGTATTCTAAAATGATTGCACCAATTATAATTCTCACCAGCAGTGTATGTGAATGAGAACTCCAATTTCACTTCATTCTCATCAAATGTTGTCAGACTGTATCAGCTTATAGACATTCTGATAGGGGCGTGGTAGTATTTCATGTGGTTTTAATTTGAATTTCCCTAATGACTATTTTTGTTCAACACCTTTTTGTATTCATATTGAGCAACTGGATTTCCTCTTTTGTGAAATGCCTGTTGAGATTGCTTGTACAATTTTTTATTGGGTTGTCTGTCTTCTCATTGGTATTCAGGTGTTATTTTTGTATCCTGAATATGGGCTGCTCATCCATTTTATGTTCAGAACTATCTTCTTTCACCCTATGATTTGAATTTTCATTTTTCTAATGGTGCCTTTCAATGAACAAAATTCTTAACCTTAATTGTAAAATAACAAAGTTTATCTATGTTTCCTTTAGATTAGTACTTTGTTTTTTCCTAATCCGTTTAAGAAATTTCATTTGTCCCTACATCAGAAATTTATTATCCCATGTGCGTTAGAACTGTAAACCACTGGGCTAGATATTCTCACATGACATCAGGGAGAGATAATTTCTTGTTTAATTTGTCCACATGAGTAGTCCATTCTTCCTCAGTGCCACACACTGAAAAGTTTGTTCTTTCACGATACCTTTTTGTACTGCATTTTTGTCATTAATCAATATGTCAGTGTGTGTCTGAATCTTTATTTTGTTCTGTTGGTTCGATTGCCTGACTTCATACTTATCCCTTATTTATCACACCATCATAATAAATCTTCATATTCCGCACGGAAATTTCCTCCACTTTAATCTTCAATTTTTTTCTTTCCTACTCTTCTTCCTTTGAAATTCATATGCATTTCGAAGTAGCTTGTCATGACTTATCAAAATACTAACTGGGATTTTGTTTAATTTATGTACTATATAAAGCAGAATTGATGTCTTTAAAAAGTCATCTTTATTCCATGTACATGGCATATTCTTTCACTTATTTAGGTTACAGTAATTGCTGCCAGTGGTGATTAATAACTTTTTCTGAGTAGAACTATTGTGCATCTTTCATTAGATCTATTCCTAGCCATTTACATTTTTGTTGATGATATAAATGATATCTCCTGAAAATTTTGCATTTTCTTTTTGTGTTGCCATTTAGAAATGCAACTACATTTCAGATATTAACCATATTTCTAATAACCTTGTTAAAATCATTATTAATTCTAATAATTTTCTGTAGTTGCTTTTTATTATTTTAGGTACAAAATTGTATCATTTATGAGTCATTATGGTTTTTATGATTTCTTTTTCAATCTTCATAATTTCTACTTTTTTAATCACCTTACTGTATTAATTAGAAAAAATTAGGAGCAATGTTATAGTGTCATATCAATTACCTGAAAAAGAATATATTCAGCATTTCATTATTAAGGATTATGTTTGCTTTATTGTATTTAGATACTTTTTATGGAACTAGGAAACTTCAGCATTTCCTATTTGTTAGAATATTCCATCAAGTATATATGGTGATGTTTTACCTAAATTTTCATATTTTAAGATGACCATATGACATTTCTTCTTTACTTTAATTATGAGAAAAATTCAATTGATAGAATATTTGAAAGTTATACTACCCTCAAATTCTTAGAAAAACGAAAACAAAACAACCTTGCCATGATATATTACTCTAGTTATATATTTCTGGAATTAATTTGTTGATATTTTCTCTCCCTGTTTTTAATTGTATTCAAGAATAAGTTTGGCCTTTAGTTTTCTTTGAACTTGGTGTTCTCATTAAGATTTGGAATAATGGTTATTCTGACCTTTTTAAAAATTAGGATTGATCCTCATTTTTTGGTTTCCGAAAGAAACTGAATACTCTTGGTTATTTCTTCCTTACACATTTGGTAGAGTTTCCCTGTGAAACTATCTGGATATGAAAAATTAGTATTAATTGTGGTTTTATTTCCTTCAGTAATCATGTGATTACTTAGATTTTCTGTTTCTTACTTATGTGATTTTTGTGTTATGTAGTTTTCAAATAAATTTCCATTTATCTAATTTATTCACTTATTTACTTACCTACTTACTTAGTTTTGCCATCTAGTCGTGCTTATATATTCTTTCTGTCCTATTTCAACCCAAGTTTCTCTGTGTTTTCTCTCATTTTCTTTATTGTCTTGCCCAGGAATTTAGTAATGGTATTCATCTTTTCAAAGAACACACATTAATATCTTGATATTTTCAACCATGCAATTGCTTTTTGTTTCATATATTTATACTCACATTATTATTGTTTTTCTGTTTGGGGGTTTCTTTTGACAACTTCTTTTTTTTTTTTTTAATTTTATTTATTTATTTCACAGAGGGAGAGAAATCACAAGGAGGCAGAGAGGCAGGCAGAGAGAGAGGAGGAAGCAGCCTCCCCGCCGAGCAGGGAGCCCAATGCGGGCCTCGATCCCAGGACCCTGAGATCATGACCTGAGCCGAAAGCAGAGGCTTAACCCACTGAGCCACCCAGGCGCCCTTTTGACAACTTCTTTAAACGGATGTTCAGTCTATTCATTTTTCATCTTCCTTTCTTAATACATGCAATGACACCACAGTTACACCCCCAAGCTTGACTGGGTTCCATCCTAGCAGGTGGATCATGACATTTACAGGACTATTCAGTTCAAACTGTTTTCTAATTTGTATTTCGAATTTTTTTTTTAAGTATAAACACACATGATTACTCTCCAAAAAGATGAAGTTCTTTGTTGTTATTTATTTCTGGGTTTTTGCTGTGGGTGTTAATATTCTCCAATGTTTACTTTTATTTTTAAGATTTATTTATTTATTTTAGAGAGAAAGCTTATGGGGGAGAAGGTCGGAAAGGGAGAGAGAGAATCTTCAGCAAACTCTGCTCTGAGGCGAGGAGTCCAACGTGAGGCTCGATCCCACAGCCTTGAGATCATGACCTGAGCCCACATGAAGAGTTGGAGGTTCAACTGACTGAGCAGCCAGTGCCCTTATTCTTCAATATGTAACTGTGAATTTGTACAGATGTGTTTTGTGGGCATCCTACAACCAGTTTTTGAAAATCGAAAGTATATTCTTGAAAAGAATGTATTCTTAGGTTGTTAGGAATAGTGTTCCTTATATAACCATTGTATCCAACTTTTGAAACTCTTATTTCAATTCATTTTTTCATCACTGTCCAGTAGTATATTTGTGATCACATAAAATCGATGTATTCTAAACTGCACCATGATAATCCCTAGTACATGTTTTAATGGGAGTTTAAATGTGGCTAACATAATTTAGAAACTAAAGTTTTAGATTTAATCCATTCAAATTTAATAAGCCACATGTGGCTAAGTGTCACCATATCAGACCGGGCAGTCCTGTACCTTTAATAAATCTTCGATTGTTTTTTCTAGGGTGTTCGATTAGAGGTGGGTCAAATCACCCAATAACATTGCTTCTTTTAGAGTGCCATTTTATTTTATACATTCAGACGTCATTTTTTTAGGTGCACATAAACTGAGAACTATAATGTTTTCCTGGTGAATTCGTTTTTTTAAAGTATCAAATACCTCTATCTATAGTAATTATTCACATATTAATTTTTCTGATTATTAACATGACATTCCCCCGTTTTTCTTTATAATCAACATAATAATGAAATTGCAGAATTTTAGAAGTGCCAAATGATTAAAAAATCTCAACCCAAACTCATAGCAAACTTTCTCTGATAATCAGTTTTCTCATCATTTTATTTTTGACATTTCTACATGTTTATGTTCTTATATATCCCTTGTCAATAGCACATGCTTTTGTTTCATTTTATTTAGCCTGAATGATTCACCCCAAAATAATAGCATTTCATCCATATGTATTCAGCATACAACTTATATATAAGGACTTATTTTGCCTGTTTTCTACTTGATCAGTATTTATTCATTATCATTTTCTTTTTTCTCTCTGCACACACACACACACACACACACACACACAGACACAATCACACTCATCTACTATTTTGTTACTAGAGATAAAAATATGTTTCCTACACTTATCAGAAGTTAAGGCAAATTTTCACTTTTACCCTCATCACAGAAATTGTGAGAACTTACCACACCGATTGTATTTATCCTTGGCTCTATACATTTTTATTGTTGCTCCATATTTTATTCTCTAGAAGATTTCAAAACTCATGAGACATTATTATTATTGTTAAAAGTTCATATTCAGTTAGATTCATAAACATAGTTTTCATTTTCAGTTAACTCTACTTTTACCTACACCTCTACAGTTTATTCTCATTGCTTTCCTTCTACTTGAGGAAAACATCACAGTTTCCCTGTTGGTGTGGATCAACCAGAGCTCAATTCTCTCATTTCTCCTTTGTCGGAGCCACGTTTTCCCTCATTCGTCCAAGGCACTTTGCTGAACGCAGTCGGGAGAGTTGGCAGTTGGTTCATCTTTCACCCATGGTCTCCCACGTCCACTCTTGCTGTCATGCAATTAGCTGTAAGTCATGGGATTCTTTGAAGGTCACCTGTTTTTGCTTTAGCTGCTTTCAGTCTTCTCCCTCTCCCCCCCTCCCCCTACAGTTTTCCTCTGTGTATCTCAGTATGAATTTCCCTGTTTAAAACATTTAATTGGGTTCATAGGTCTTTTTGAATCTGTGAACCAATATTTTTCATTTGTCTTTCACAATTCTTATCCATTAATTCTCCAAAGATTCGGTCTACTCCGCATTTATCTTGGCTGCTTCTGGAGCTGCAAATAATTCCCTGCTAGCCTGTATTCTCTCTCCTCTCATTCCTGTGTCCGATCTCCTCTTCTCTTCTTTGTATCAGTTTACCTCTCATGCCTCCATTCTGTTACTCCTTTGTGGCTTTCTTTCAATGTAGCAGAATCTGATGTGCTACTTAACATCTCCCCTTGGTTCTAAATTATGGTTATTCCTGTTTGCTTTTAAAAGTTTCCTATAAGGGTGTCCAGGTGGCTCAGTCGGTTAAGAGTCTGCTTTAGGCTTGGGTCGTGATCCTGGAGTCCTGGGATGGAGCCCTAGGTCAGGCTCCCTGCTCAGCAGGGAGTCTGTTTCTACCTCTCCCCCTGCCTCTCCCCTGGCTTGCACTCTGCTCTCTCACTCACTCTCTCTCAAGTAAATAAAATCTTAAATAACAAAAAATAAAATAAAAGTTTGCTATGAGTTTGGGTTGAGATTTTTTAATCATTTGGCACTTCTAAAATTCTGCAATTTCATTATTATGTTGATATGATATTAGACTTCAAGAGATGCAAAATCGGGCTCCATGTATTCTTCATCCATATTCTTCTTAAATTAATAGCGCATGTCATTGTGGAGCACGCGTCAGAAGTAAGGACTTATTCTTGGTACTGCATCATTACCTAGAGCAAAACCCTAAGTCATATCTCACTAGTGTTTCCCACTAATTTTTGTGTTCCAGGATTCAGTTCGAGACCCTGTATTACATTTAGTTGTCATGCATCCTGAGTCTCCTCAGGTCTGTAACACCTATCCAGTCTTGCTTTGTCTTTCATGTCCTTGACACTTCTGGTGAATGTGGATTAGTTATTTTGTAGAATGCCCCTCAGTTTGGGTTTCTCAGTTTTCTCATGAGGTAGATCTATGCATCATTAGAAACATATCCAAGGACACTTCAGCTTCCTTCCCCACTACGAGCCCTGTCCAAACAGCAACTGATTGTGGGTGCTTTTCCTCCATGAGAAGGCCAAGGAACTTGACATATGCCTCACAGCATAACTGCCAGGGGACTACATGCTTCTCAGCCTGGAACATGCAGAACACAGGTTGAGCAAGGAAGCTGAGTCAGCATGATGGGCCCAGGAGGTGGGGTAACCAGCCTTTTTTATGTCCCTCGCCCTTCATTCCAACGTTGGGTTTGACTGCTTACTCCCCCCGTGTGCTGCCTGGTGTTCAGTGAATATCCAAGCTCAGAGGTCCCCTACTGTATGCAGTCACAGTGACTCTGTCGTTCTGCCATGAAGTCTTTGGTGTGTCAGTGCACCCTTGTGCCCACTCCTTTATCAGACTAATTACAATAGAGTCTAACAGGAAATAAACGTTGGACTCTGTCCTTCGCATAATTTCTCTTAGGATGTTCAGAGGAACGCGCATGGCCTTTGGTCCGCATTGGAGCCAGGAAGACCTTGATTCCACTAACAATTACATTTTCTCCCTAGAGCAGCCGAGGTTGGGTAGAAGGGTAGGGAGGTGCTGGACGCATGAACGGATGTCTCCGTTCCCAAAAGTAAAGATTTTACCTTTATTTTAATTTTGGTGCAACCACCTGCTAAGGCTCAGCTGAACTAAATTCTGATGTTTTGGTGAACTCAAAGCTATATATTAAAAAATAAGCCCACATTGCCGACACCGTTTATTTTAGTTTCATGGGTTATTTGGCTCAGGAGCCACAGGCATATTGCCTTTCAGAGGGGTGTTCTATGGCTTGCCGATCTACTGATATGAAAGTGTCCCTTGTCCTTGGATGAAAGTGAAAAATAACCAAGTCACTACTTTGATGGGTCTATTCTGATTCTCCCTCTCCCCAATCAGTACCATTTAGAGGTAAAATACTGAAGCAGTCTTCTTCCTGGCTCCCTCCACTCAGTGTTTGGGTGAAACATTAGCTACCAGATTACAGGGTATCTTAATCCTGAGCCAAGCTCACTGTGCTCTCCTCCCTTCCTCCCTTCAACATCCCCTGTGGATTATGAAAAACTATCAGAATTTCTGATTTGATTTTGCCTAACTTACAAATGGCTAAACTCATCTGTTACTGGTTAGAGATTGCTGGCAGAAGACATGAGACTCCTGGGTCACGGACAGGTCTGTATTACTCATGGCACAGGGAACAGCATGAGCGCCATCCCAGGTGGTGGCCAGAACAGACGGAAGGTTGCTGTTCTGGGGAGGAGTGAGTTTGGGGAGCTGTGGTTTTATAACGAGCAGTAAGAAAGCCTGCTCTTGGTCCAGAGAGACACATGATGACGTCCTTCAAGTCTGCTCTCTGCAAATATGACCTTGGGTAATGCACCAGATAAAAAGGGTTTAGACACTTATATCCTTGGCCACCCATCAAGAAAGTACAGATTTCTGCATGCCCATAGCATGTTGTCTCTCCCAATAGTTTGGGGCATTAACAGCCAGAGGCAGGGAAGAATAGATTTGAAGGGTCATTGGTGGAAAATAATTAAATGATTTTCTCCTTATTGGATCCCACTGATTCTTTAAACTGACACGTAAGTATATTTATAAATTATGCATATATGCAATCCTACCATTCTCTTAAGTGTATTGTAAGATCGCAACTCAATTGAAATGAACAATGAGATGATAAAATAACAGTATCTGACTGCTTCTCATGCAACAGTGGATCATTGTGCTTTTTGTAGAATGGCTTGCTACTTCCATTCATTATGCACAGAAAGAAGAATTTTCAACTTCTCTTTTCTTTCTTTGTGTGTGACACATTATATCTCCTCAATATGTACTCCTTGAAGAACGATCATGGTTAGAAACAGCCCACAATGCCTGGCTGCTCCTAATTTAATGGTGTCTGCATCTAAGCACGATCAAACGCAAGGAGAGTCCCTTGGCCTCAGCACCGGGTTGCTAGAAGCAGAGGACCCACCCAGAACGAGTGCATACATTTCATGGTGAAGATTTGAATCCAGGAGCGCCTGGGGGGCTCAGTCGTTAAGCGTCTGCCTTCAGCTCAGGTCATGATCCCAGGGTCCTGGGATCGAGCCCCACATCAGGCTCCCTGCTTGGCGGGAAGCCTGCTTCTCCCTCTCCCACTCTCTCTGTCTGTGTTCCCTCTCTTGCTATGTCTCTCTCTCTCTCTCCCTCTCTCTCTCTAATAAATAAATTAAATATTAAAAAAAAAGATTTGAATCCAAATCTACTTTTGCACCAAAGATGGTCCAGGTTTTATTATATCATTTCTCATCTGTGAATATGTAGACTTTGTTCCAGTCTTTCAGCTGAATCCATTGCCACAAAACAAAATTATATCAAATACCGGGCAAAAGCAGACAAAAAGTTGGATTTCAAAAAATTGCATGTATCACAATATTGCAACAAAATAGCTCTACATCACTTCCTTTTCTCCTCTCCTCCCCTTCCACCCTCTCTTCAATTATAAGAAACTTCAACCACAGAAACACAAAATTACCAGTCAAATATGCAATCCTAAACAGGGCAAAACAATTAACTGGCAGATATGATAAAATAATAACAGATATAATAAATCATTAGGTTCTTTTTCTAAGAAACAGTAATTTAGAAGTTGGCTGCAACTCCAGATTTGTCAGTTTGCAAATGTTTGGGTCTGGCCTGTAATTTCTCAGGTATATTTCACATGTTTTTATTCTATCACTTTGTAAAATACAAATAGGCTAATTTATCAATTATGCTACAGTCAGTGTCAACATTTCAGAGAGTTTACAATACTTTTTTTCATTCAATATAAAGTAATTATTTCACTTTAATTACTTCTTTTAAAGTTTTTCCCAAAAAGCTTCAAGGCTTAAATGCTTGTAGGTACTTCAGTGCCAGGCAGAGATTCAACGGTGGTGGAGACTGTCAGTGACACAAGAAGAGGTAAAAGTGAGGGGAAGTTTCAGTGACTGGATGGATTAGCTGAAACAATAGTAACCTTAATTATAAAGGAAATATAGAACTAAAACATCTCCTCGGGCAACATTTTATTACTGAGAATTTAGGAGGCTCTAGAAAACACCAGCTAAGAATATGTGGGATGCCATTATTGGCATCATTTTTAAATTAAACTGGTCAAATATTCAAAAAGATAGTCTAAGAGGGAAAACTGCATTGTTGAGGAGATTAGGTGACCTGGAAGGTCTTTTCCATCTCTAACTTGGAAGATTCTATTATCTGGTCCATCTATATGATAACTTCATTTTAAAGAAAGAAATAAAAAAACCTGCATTACATTACCTACATAAATTCAGTTGAAAATAAAAGATGTGTACAGTGCATCAATAGCAGTCTATGCAGATGTGAGCCAAGAAAAAGTACACAAATTTAAAAAGAAAACAGAGATGTGCTATTTTAAGAAGAACAGTGGGATTACACAAGAAAAGCAAATTTCTAGGAATCCATTTTGAGAAGACATTTGATCAAATACCAAACCAGGTTATTGTTCTAGCTCTGTTCTTAACTAGCTATGTGAGTTGCTTTAAAATCTATAACATGAGAAAACTGGTTGACTGCTTAGATCCTTCTACCTTTAATAGTAAGTAAGTCAGTGATTCCAGTCACAATACATAGTGCTTGGAAGCAAAAGCATTTCCATTTTTGCATAAATACTCATGTTATCATGGTTTTTTATCTATAAAGTTCATGCATGAAAAAATTAAAATTGTAATGCATCAGTGGAAGATCTAAACAGGAGAATTCCATTTTTTCCCCCAAAGCAAAATTTCCAGAATTTTATTTCCTCAGTAAATGGAATTCATTGGGATGGAAGCCATCTTTCCAATGGTAGTACAGAAAATTCTTCAATAACTACACCAAGTACCTCATAATACTTAGTTTTCCTCATATTAGACAAATAATGTTCCCTCTTCATGCTTTAAGTTCCCTGCCCTCTGGTCCAAAACGCATTCCCTCTCTTTCTAGTATATCCACACACTGGACTTACACTTTTCTATACTTGTCTTTCACTGCTCACCAAGATTTTGCTTAGGTCTCTTCTACCTTAAAATTAGCATGGAGTTTTAATTTAGTAACTTTTTCACTTGTGTCTCTCTTGAGCTCTAATGTAATCCTTGTCACTTTTTGGTTTTCTTTGTTGATGTCCTTATTTGAAGCCAGTCTCTGTCTACTCTGCTTCCCAATCCAAGCAACTACAGTCTGACCTATGTGTCCAACAGGACAATAAAATGTTCTTGTCCAAACTACAAAAGGGCTGCCTAAGAGACCATTCCAACAACCACTTTATCAGTCCTCAACTTTCTTTAACAGGGATTTGTAGAAGTCTAAGTATATGTTGAGTTCAATTTGGGGGCTGGTCTTGCCCTCCTGAAGCCTGTCTTCTATAAGCAGACCACTACATTACTGAAACAACTCTCCACGTAAATATATACTTTCAACCGGGGTATTTTAAAGAAAAGCACATAATTCTTTGAAAGCATATACTAAAGGGGTCTGAATTTTCCTTCGACTTAGAGGTAGCATATTTGAGGAGGGGACATTTGAACTGAAGAATAATGTCTTGAGATAAACCACAGAGGCATTTTTAGCAAGGCTTGAATTGCTCCAGTTGATACTGTTTAGGAATGACTTTGAAGGCATTATGGAGAATCAAAAACAGTGCAAACAGACCACAAACAAAAATCAAAAAGGGCAAATAGGCACGAATGAATCTTGGAAAAAGCTATTTTTCTCTCCAGTTGAGAGATAACCATTTGGCATAAAGTGTCTGTGTATCGACAATAGAAAGAAATGGATAGACTTGATGCACATTCACAAAGTAAAATTTGCAGTGGTGGCTTAAGTGTATAACGTGGGGGAGAAAAAGGAGTCTATATTTCTATGATTCCACATTTTTTTATCCGCAGCTAGATTCAGTGATACAAAGGTTACACAAAGGAGAATGGTGTAGAAAAGAAACTACAGTGCACTATCTCTCACGAACATAGATGCAAAAATCGTCAACAAAATATTAACAAATTGAATCCAACAATCTATAAAAAGAATTATATACCACAACCAAGTATGATATATCCCGGGTGTGCAAAACTGGTTCAACATTCAAAAATCCATGAAAGCAATCCATCACATCAAGAGAATAAAGAAGAAAAATCACATGATCATATCAATAGATGCAAAAATGCATTCAAAACAATTCAACACCCATTCATGACTTAAAAAAAAATTAAAAAAACTGTTAGTAAACTAGGAATAAAGTGAAACTTCCACAAATTGATAAAGGATATTTAAGAAAATCTACAGCTAACATCATACTTAGTGAGAAACTCAAAACTTTCCCACTAAGATTAGGTAGAAGGCAAGGCTGCCCCCTCCCACTACTGCTTTTCAATATCTTACTGGAAATTCCAGTTAATGCAAAAGGACAAGAAAAGAAAATAATATGTATACATATTTGGAAAGAAGAAATAAAACTGGCTTTGTTGGGAGTTAACTTGATGGTCTTCTTAGAAAATCCTAAAGCATGCACCAGAAGCTCCTGGTTTGCTAGTAAGTGATTATAACAACTTTAAAGGATATAAGGTTAACATACAAAAGTCAGTCGCTCTCCTATATACCAATAATGAACAAGTGGATTTTGAAATTTAAAACATAATGCCATGTACGTTAGCACTGAAAAAATGTAATTAATTAATTAATCTAACATGATATATGTAAGCTCTATACAAGGAATACTATAAAATTCTGATAACCAAAATTTAAAAAAATTCAAAAAGTAAATAAACCGAGAGATATTCCATGTTCATAGATAAGAAGACTCAACATTTTCAATATATCTGTTCTGCCTAACTTGATCTATAGGCTCAATGCAATACTAATTTAAAAATCCCCAGAAAATTATTTTATGGATATCCCAAACTAATACTAAAGTATATATGGAAAGGTCAAGTATATATGGATGTTAAAGGGAATGAAATAATTAAACTAGTGATTTCGCTGAGAATATTAAATATTTTGCAGGACCTCTTTGTTCATTATAAAGCTGCAATTTTGGACATCTGTGTCCAACCTGCTCAGTTGGTTAAGCGTCTGCCTTCAGCTCAGGTCATGATCCCAGGGTCCTGGGATCTGGTTTCTCATCAGGGTCCTGACTCAGTGGGGAGTCTGCTTCTCCCCCCCTCCCTCCTGCTTGTTCTTGCTCTCTCTTTCACACTTTCTCTCTCAAACAAATAAATAAAATATATTTTTAAAAATCTGCAATTTTTCCAGTGTATTTTTACCAAACTAGAAACTATCAGGAATGCTTCAACTAAAATTATATTGATGTTCAAGATACTTTCAGCTGCTTAACAGGAAGTTACTATTAATTATGTTATCGTATTTCCCATTTAAGGTAGAAGTTCTTCCCACTTAAGTGAGAAGCCCATCCATTAGAAGTCCCTATTTGTGCTGTTATTTTTTTCATAGATGTATAAAAACAAAATAACAACTGTTCATGCTCTTTCTTATTAGCACAGTACGAAGAGAGTATTGGTTTTTAAAATACCTAAAATTAAAACAACTAATTATAGGGGTGCCTGTGTGGCTCAGTCAGTTAAGCCACTGACCCTTGGTTTCAGCTCAGGTTGTGATCTAAGCGTCAGGAGATTGAGCCTGCTGTCAGAGTCCACCGTTAGCATGGAGTCTGCTTGGGACTCTCTCTCCCTTGGGCCCTCCCCTCTGCTTTCTGTTTCTCTCTCGAAATTAAATAAATAAATCTTGAAAACAAACCAAACCCAGCTAATTATAATCACAAGGCTGGAAAGCATTTGCCATGATTTGAAACTCTGAAAGGGAATATAAAAATATGTCAGTTTCAGGGCGCCTGGGTGGCTCAGTGGGTTAAAGTCTCTGCCTTCAGCTCAGGTCATGATCTCAGGGTCCTGGGATCGAGTCCCACATCGGGCTTTCTGCTCAGTGGGGAGCCTGTTTCCTCCTCTCTCTCTGCCTGCTTGTGATCTCTCTCCCTCTCTGTGTCAAATAAATAAATAAAATAAAATAAAGTAAAATAAAATAAAATAAAATAAAATAAAATAAATGTCAGTTTCAGGAATATGGCAGCTTTGATTCTCACTTCAGTCATCTGCACTTTTTCCTCCAAGCTGAGCCTCGCATGTCACCAACGCTGGAGCTGGTGGACTTCCGCCTTCTTAGAAGAGGTTTTTTTGTTTTGTTTTGTTTGAAATAAATGCTTGGAAGATTCATCATGGATGTATATAAAGTAGGGTCATCTATTCATTTTGTTCTGTTTAACAGGAGAGGTCTGAAACTGTAAGACATTAGTAAAATATGTATACAATTTCACTCTTTATTTGATGCCATGATTTCCTTTGAAAATACTGAAATGTTTGCATGCTTTATTTCTTTGAAAAACTGCAACAACCCATTATAATATAGTTCTAACACAGCTCTAGTTTTTATAAAATAATATGGAAAATGTTTTAAATAAAATATTTAAGTTTTAATAACTAAGTTTTCATTTACTAAGCACATATTTAGCTATCTTTTTTTGTGGGCTTTTACTATGCACTATATAAAACTCATTTCGATCTTGCTGGACTAAACCAGGCATTTTAATTCCACAGTAAATAATAACAGAAAAGTTAAAGTTCAACTTTTACTTTAAAAGAAGGTAAAATGTGAACTATTACTCACGTAAATGTTTTCAAGCAAGTGCCCTATACTACAAAGATAATATTAAGAAAGAAAGAAAAAAAAACATTCAATAGCTCTCTGTTTATTCTCAGAGACACAAGAATCTCCATAAGCCTTCAAAACAATTATGCTAGCTGGTCCCTTGCAATAAAGACAGTGTCTAGAGATGGGGCGAAGCACCATAACCCTGGGAAATTATTGACAACTCTCTTCATGGTCTTCTACTTACTTGTTTTTTGACTCAAGGGGTCTTAACAATTTATCTCATTTTCTTTCTCATGAAGAAGGAGATGGAAAAAAAATCACCTATATCCATTCAGTTGGACATCAATAATTGTGACATTGTAAGAATTTAGAAGTTTTCACCTTGTCAATATTTATGCATAAAGCTAGCTGAACAAATTAAGAGTGTGAGCAAAACTGTTGCAAGGAGATTGTTCAAACTACTCCATGGAATTTAACACTCCAGGAACTTTAGAATTTTTAGCCTCTGAAAACAGAATTTATTGCTAGACCATGTAGTTCACACCTTCATGATACATAAGAAACTAAACCAAGAGAGAGGACCTCCTTCAACAGGAATCTAACATTTTTCTAAATAGCAAACAAACTGGGGCATGTGGGTGGCTCAGTTGGTTAAGCATCTGACTTTGACTCAGGCAGGTCATAATCTCAGGGTCCCGTGGGATTGAGCCCCCCACACAGGGTTCCACGCTCAGCGGGGAGTCTTCTTATTTCTCCCTCTCTCCCTCTGCCCCTCCCCACACACAGGTTCTCTCTCTCTCTCTCTCTCTTTCATAAATAAATAAAACCTTTAAAAAAAGACAAATGTCCTTGAGAAATTAATTTGTATATTCATCTGAAACAGAAATAAGAACCCTTATACCAAATAACAATTTAAAAATGTGTCTATTCTCCACTTTTTTCATTATAGTCACCTACTTAATTACTTAAAATTTCTCTTCTGTTGTGTGAATTACATCATTTGCCTAGTATCTAACTTTGTTGTTAAAATAGCAAAATAAAAAAGAAACACATGTTGTCTTCAAATTTCTATCTAGAATACATTGAGGGCAATTAAAAGAAAGAGCAATTAAGCACAAATTTTCAAATGGAAGTTTTGGCAGAGAGTTCCTAATTCTTCATTATATACGTGAATTCTTTACTATGTGTGCGGATCCTGGTTTATGTGTATATACTTAAAAAATGCATTATTATGAATGTCATTTCATTCAGATTTATCTGACATTTTTGAGGAATTGCTATAACCATTTATATTCTCAGGTAGATCACATGTGTGCCCTGCAAAGATTTTTCTCTTTCAGAAGACACCAAATAATTCTGACCCTGAGCCAGACCACTCTTGGGAGCGTACTTCCCAGCAAGTATTAGTTCTATAGGGATTTGCCTTCTATTATCTTTTTCCAAATTCCATGACTGGCATACACTTATAAAGTAAGAAATACATATTCTTATCATATTTTTACTTAAACACAGTAATTTTTGTCACTTGTTTCCTTATAGGAGGGTATTAGTTTGTCAACATAAGTTTAATTTTTTCTGCATTATTTTGACATATTTCACTTAGCCGTCCTTTGGGATGTTTGTAATACATGTAATTTTAAATAGCTTTTTAAAAAGGAAATGTCAAGGAGAAAAAAAGGGAAAAAATAAATAAATAAAAATTAAATAAAAATAAGTCACATGTACTTAAGGAAACACATATATTCCTTATTTTCCATCGTTTTTAGAGAGCCCTTTTAAAGATGCTTAAAAGAATACTACACTCAACTCTGCAGAGATCATTGCTTTTTCCAGCCAATCCATGAATAACTGAAAATATTAACATATTATTTTTTAGGCCAAACATCATTTGCATGACTCCATAGAATTCATACAGATTTTAATATTTTGTTGCACTATTTCTTCCTTAGTTTTAATTATAAAACTATGTAACATATAGTTATATATATGAAAAACATATATATGTGTATATATATACATAAATACATACATACTTCTTGTGTGCAAGTGGGAAAAAGGACTTTCCTCCAAAGTTTGTAGGGAAAATGGCATCAGTCAAAGGCTTTGGTTAGGAAAAAGTCACAATAGATAAGCATTGCCTAGGCCTTTAGCTGAAATCACCTATTTAGATACAACCTCAATTTTACATCATAATTCTTTGCAGGCTTCCTTAAAACTCAGTCCAGGTGAGATGAAAAAAAAAAAAGAAAAGAAAAAAGACATTTTGGCAAACTTGCCTCCTGACTCAGTTTGTAATAAACATCTCGCTGAGTTCTGCTTATGAATAACAAAAACACATGTAATCTAGCAAAAGATGGGTCATAAAACCTTAAATACTCTAAGAAGCCAGAGAAATAAGAATGAGCCTTCACCTTACTGATCCTTTAAAAACAATTTCTGGCTTTATGTGGTTCCTTGTCACAGTATGAGTCCCATTCAAATGTTTCAATGGTCAAAGCTTCAATTTCACAAGGTCTGCAAGTTGAGACTCATCTCCTAGGTGTGACTCAGGCAGACAGGCTTCCAAGAGCGACGTGCTAAAAAAAATGTTAATATCAGTCATGTTTATGTAATGGAGCTAAATGGAAGTTTAGAAACCCCATCAAAAATTATTACCCCTACAGGAGATCCTGACTCAATATGTCAGTTAATTGGATAAATTATGGAATGGTCAGCAAGTGACCTTCGAGTAGAGAGCAGAAGCTAATGATGGCAATTATTTGGGAAAAAGAAGAAAGAGAAGGGCCTATTTTATGAAATAAGATATTTAAATATAAGGTAAACCTCCAAATCTGACTCTTTTCCAAACATCTTCTAGTCTCTTTCATAACATTAAAGGCATGAATGTTAAAATGTCACCTGTTGAAGAGGATAATGAAAAACAAAGGGGAGACATCAAAGTAACTAGCAAGGAATGCTTGCATTTAATCTATAAGAACTAAAACTCTTCTTGGTAACATAAACAGGAAGAACTAAAATCTCACATATCTTGAAGAGGAAAGGGAGGAGAAAGTTGCATAAACTTGAACGGAAACAAAATCATATGGCTAAATCTTCAAAATATGTAGTTGATACATTATTGTAACATATTTTATTCAGTAATCCTTGAGGATGTTTGTACTATATACTATTTTTTAAAGGTTTTTTAAAGAAAATGTCAGAGACAAAATAATCAAAGTCTTATTAAAATACTTAGTGCATTAGTTTAGTAAGGTTGGCATAGTTTATATAACAGCGTATAATGCAATGATAAATAATATATAATTTGACAAGATTTTTTCTTATATTTAATGTATTTTCATAAGCAAGTAAAACTGAAGTGATCTCAGGCCAATATCTCTCCCCACACACACTTTTGTGGTTTGTAACAAAGTAATTGTGACTAATTGATTCAGCTATATACAGTAGTTAGAATCATGGACAAAGGGCGCCTGGGTGGCTCAGTGGGTTAAAGCCTCTGCTTTCAGCTCAGGTCATGATCTCAGCGTCCTGGGATCGAGGCCCGCATCAGGCTCTCTGCTCAGCAGGGAGCCTGCTTCCTCCCCTCCCTGTCTCTCCACCTGCCTCTCTGCCTACTTGTAATCTCTCTCTGTGTGTCAAATAAATAAATAAAATCTTTAAAAAAAAAAAAAAAAAAAGAATCATGGACAAACACAAGTATTCGCCTTATCTGAACACGGAGGAGGAAACACACTTAACTTCCCTGAGAAAGCCACAAAGTTTTAATTTATTCCTTCAGCCCCTTGTTCAGTCAAATACGAAAGGGGAACAAAAATAGTACTTTTTGCTTTTATTTTATTTTTTATTTGCGCCCCTGAGTTTGGGCAAAGTGTATCTAAATTTTTCATTGCATACTTTGGGATAGTGTGATCAGGAGATGAAAACAGCTCTCTAACTCATTTGTTTTATGTAGGATAACCATGCTTATGTCCTGCAATACTGTAATTTTTTTTTCTATTTGGAGAATTTAAATTTGATTTATAATTTTTTTTCAAAGCCTTTCCTTCCCAGGTTTGTCGAGAAGTAACTGATATATATCACTGTGTACACTAGAAGTGTATTGCTTGATGGTTTGCTTGACATATATTGTGAAATGACCAAAACAGTTTCAGTTAACATCCATTGTCTCATATAGATACAAGAGAACGAAAAGAAGAAAAGGAAGGAAAAACATTCTCCTTGTAAAGAGAACTCTTAAGATCTACTCTCTTAACAACTTTCAAATATACCCTAAGGCAGTGTCAACTATAGATATCATGTTATATATCACATCCCAGGTCCTTATTTGTCTTTAAGTGAAAATTTGCATCTTTGACTGCCTTCCTCCAATTCTCCATCTCCGCTAGCCACTGTCCCCGGTAACCATATGTCTGGTCTCTTTTTCTATGGGTTCTTTTGTTTTCGTTTTTTGTTTGTTTGTTTGTTTTTAGATTCTACACGTAAGTAAAATGAGACAGGATTTGTCTTTCTCCATCTGACTTGTTTCACTTAACATAATGCTTTCAGGTTCCCATGTTATTGAAAATGGTAGGATTTCCACATTTTTATGGCTGAATAGTATTTCATTGTATGTATACCACAACTTCGTTACCCCTTCACCTGCCAGCGGACACTCAGGTTGTTTCCATGTCTTGGCTCTCGTAAATAGTGCTGCTTTGAACACGGGAGTGCAGACACTTTTTCAAGGTAATGTTTTCATTTTCTTTGAATATATTCCTAGAAGTGGAATTTCTGGACCATATGGTATTTCTATTTTTAATTTTTTGAAGATCTTCCGTCCTGTTCTTCATAGTAGCTGGGGCAATTTACATTTCTGCCAACTGTGCACAAGTTTCCCTTTCTCCACAACCATGCCATCTCTTGTCTTTTTGATAATAGTCATTTTAACAGACATGAGGTCATATCTCATTGTGGTTTTAATTTGCATTTCCCTGTTGACTAGTGATGTTCGGCATCTTTTCATGTGTCTTTTAGCCTCTTGTATGTCTTCTTTGGAGAAATGTCTATTCAGGTCCTTTGCCCGTTTTTAAATTGTGTTATTTGGTCTTTGGCTATTGAATTTTATTAGTACTTTGTGTGTTTTGGATATTGACCCTTACTAGACATACGGTTTACAAATAATTGTTTCTATTCCATAGGTTGTCTTTTCACTTTATTGATGGTTTCTTTTGCTATGTGGAAGCTTTTTAGTTTGATGTAGTCTCATTTGTTTATTTTTTCTTTTGTTGCTTACACTTAGGTGTAAGTGTACTTAGTAGACATACACTTAGGTGTCATGTCCAAATAATCATGACCAAAGCCCATGCCAAGGAGCCTTTTTTTGTTTTCTTCTAGGACTTCTGTGGTCTCAGGTCTTACATTTAGTCTTTAATCCTTTTTGAGTTAATTTTGTGAATTGTGTGAGATAAGGGTCCAGTTTCCTTCTTTCACATGAGAATATCCCTGCTGGCAGCATTTACTAAAAATGTTCTTTTTTCTCCATTGAATATTCTTGACGCCTTTGTCAAATTATTAGTTGACTGCTTATGCTTGGGTTTATTCTGGGCTCTCAATTCTGTTCCATTGGTCTATTTTTCCATTATTATGCCAGTACTGTGCTGTTTTGATAATGACAACTTTGTAGTAAGCCTTGGAATCAGGGGGCTGTGATGCCTCCTTCTTTGCTCTTCTTTCTCAGGATTACTTTAAATATTTGGGGTCTTTAGAGAATCCAAAAAGCCTTTTTTTTTTTTTTAACTTAAGCTATCTTTTTTTATGGATTTCTAGAACAAGATACAAATAGGAAACTTAAGTGAATAGATTTCACCTTTTATAGCATCAGGTAGACTTTAAAATCAGTTAAGCCTAACCCCGGCTAGTTTGCAAAATGTTGAACAAAACCACTTTAATAGATAGGAGAGTCCTGTATTGTGGAAGAACCATGAACTTCGATATTGATCTGGCATGAAGATCATTTCTGCGTGATTTTTCTGTCTGTGTGATTCTCATCTGAATAGGCTCTATTATCAAACGTTGGGACTCAGTGCATACTGGAGGCCTTAAATTTCCCCCAAATCTGATGAATCTGAGGTTGACAGGGTACCGGTCATACAGATAGGGAAAAAGGATGATGACATACACATTAAGATGCCTAATGTGTGACCAGAATTTTAAGCAGCTAAATAGGAGGTTGGATATAAATTCATAGGCAACATAGTATGCTGTTTTCAAACCTATGCAGATTTATCTAACATGTTGATAATTAAAAATAAAAATACAGAATTTTGTGCCCCAAAATTATCATTTTCTCCCTTTCTTTATCTTTGTTAGTAAATCTAATGAAAACTGATTTTTTTCAGGTTGAATAAAATATTGATATTTTTATATAATGTTAATTAAAATAATTTCATAAGTCTTATTACTGCTACTGTGGAAAGACTGTAAACTATGCTTTTAAAATAATAAAGAATGCAACCTACACTTATATTTTAAATTTTAATAAAAGTTTTACTAGAATATATTACTGATTCTTTAAGCAAACCAGGTAGCATATAAGCAAAAATACAATTGCATTTTCTTGCTAGACACCAACACCAACCCTCTATGTTAAACTAGGTTTGTGTGATGTTTTCAATCCTTTCTGAGTATTATAAAATCATTTATTATGGACCTTTTTTTTTAGGCTAAAGTGTCTTATTTGGCACTATCATTGCCTTTCCTAGTGTGGGAAATTCTGTTTGTTGTTATATTGGGGGGGAAAAAAGGAGCTTCCCTGGGAAGACTTTGAACTGAAAATAATCTCCAGGCTTGACCTCTTACAGTAAAAGGGGAAGAGAAAGAGGAACTAAACTCAGAGAAGTTAAGGATGCTACAAGTTTCTTTTCTTCAATTTTGTCAGCTGCTGGTTTCCCTCAATTTCATGTTCTGTAGAATGTCAGTACCACTGTTGACACTGCCTAACCCCCAAATTACCCTTAGTATATTCATTTGTTTGTTTCTTCTTCCCTTTCTATGTATCATGGAGTCATGATTGTGAAATCATTTATTAAATTTCTAAAGGAAAACTATGAAAAAATTATCCATTTTGTTCAATTTTTAGTCATTCCATTTAATATGAGAACAAACGAAACACTTCTCACCATATAAAATCAATCCATACTTCACATTTCAAAAGGACCTCAGCCTTCCCTGAAATGTATTTTTGCAAAAAAAAAAAAAAAATCCTTTAGAAACACTTTTTTCCCTGCTACCTAACTCTGCTGAGACTGCATCATTTCAGGTATCTTTATCATTGATACATTTTCCTAGGTCCAATATTTCCCATAATTTTTTTTTGTTATGTTCTATTTCCTCCACTTGTTTTTGTTCTTTGTACTATTCAAAGCACTTGAGGAGTATTGGGATAATATTGGATAATCAATAATTCATGTTGGAAAAGGAATAGATAATATTCAAAGGTTGATTTGCAATCAGTTATTTGAAAATAGATAATATTAGATATAAAATACATACTTTTAAATTACATATAAGATAGAAAACAGATGATGCTATAAGGTATATTATTCTATATTGATATATTCATTATGTAGTCTCTTTCATGATTGTATATAATTCCTGTGACTTTTACTGGTATAAGTGAAGAAGAACTCACTAGTTAGAGGAAAAGAGACTAAACAATATTATGTGTCTTGGCAAAAGTGTGTTTTAAGACTTTGAATATACTCTCTCTCCCTTCACGTCATCCACCTTTCCTTGTTCGGGGTGAGCGATATTTCCGCTCTCGGGATTATGCAGAATGGAAGACAGCCCCGCAGCCTACGGTCTGTTGGAAGGACACGCAGGGAGGGACAGCCAGCTGCGCCGCAGCCAGAACTGCGCTCCACTCCCAGGGGACCCAGGATGAGATGGACACCTGGGCGAGAGCCAAGAGCCAAGCATTTTGATTATTTCACTTGGTGCTTCGCATGTTGCCGCGCTGTCTGTGCCTTGAACCAATGTTCTCGAGGCGAACATTTCCTTTTTGTTTTTCTCTTCTTCAAAGGAGACAAAGGTCATCGTATTTTTCAAGCAGCTGGTATTTATCAGTTCTACACAATGTTTTATTTTTCAAGTAAGATGTACATCTACTACATTCAAAGATCCAGCATAGCTCAATTCTTTTTTTTTTTTAAAGACTTTTATTTATTTATTTATTTGACAGAGGGAGAGATCACAGTAGGCAGAGAGGCAGGCAGAGAGAGAGGAGGAAGCAGGCTCCCTGCTGAGCAGAGAGCCCGATGTGGGCCTTGATCCCAGGACCCTGGGATCATGACCTGAGCCGAAGGCAGCGGCTTTAACCCACTGAGACACTCAGGCACCCAGCATAGCTCAATTCTAATAATAAAAGAAAATTTTCCAAACATGAATGATGATCAAAATAGCCAAGAATCACTGTGGGTATGAAGCTCTTTGAGAATTCAGTGTTACCTACTCACTAGGTCAGGAAAGTAGAAGCTCTAGATGGTGATACCTATCAAAAGGCACCTGGGTGGCTCAGTGGGTTAAGCCTCTGCCTTCAGCTCCGTTCATGATCTCGGGGTCCTGGGATCGAGCCCCACATCAGGCTCCCTGCTTAGCAGTGAGCCTGGTTCTCCCTCTCCCTCTGCCTGCCTGTCTGCCGAGTTGTAATCTCTCTCTCTCTCTCTCTCTCTCTCTCTGTCAATAAATAAAAAAATAAAATCTTTAAAAAAAATAGCCTTTAGCTAGTTGGAAAATCATGGGAGACAATACATGAACAGTAGTAAATAAAAATAGAAAAGGGCACAGGCAAGCCTCAGAGTGAGATGAAAAGCCTGAAAAGACTTAACATCAGTGAACACTAACTTTCATGCACATTGATGGTCTCTGTTGAAATTAAAATTTCACAAAAGATAAAGAGCATAAACTGTAGAGCTCCTGACTACTGTATTAATTGTAGAAGCCAACATCCTTGCTCTCCTCAGAAGCCTCTCAAACCACAGGCCAAGTGGAGCTATTACCAGTATCCATATAGAATTTAGTGCACTTGGATAAAAGAAGAGGCAATGCACAATACATTTTGGAGATATTGGTAATAAAATAAGGATCTTTAAAGGGCAAGTACCTCAGAATGCTAGATTTTAGTGTATGGAAAGTTGGCATATCTAGAACTACATTTCTTGGAAATTCTAGATAAAACATGTCTTACTTATTTTCATTTAAATGACAATTTTCTACCTTTTTTCTACCTCCTACGTGATTTTTTTCTCAAAATATATTTTATCATATTTTAAAAACTGTTACTAGAAATAAGGAAAGTAGATACCAATGGTCAATACAAGGCCAACTTAACAGAAAAAACAGCTTTCAAATATAGTCATAAGTTTCAAGAAAGTCACAGATTATTATATCTACTCCCAACTATACGAACCTTATTTTTTTAATGGCAATCAATATTTCATTTTGTTTGCTATATAACCGAGTGGCAACCTTGTTTGTGGATAACTCCATCCTGGTCATCGTGGCCCAGGGAATCAATATGACATTGACCATTTAAATAAAATGATTCATACAACCTTCCAACATCCAGTTTTAACATATGAAGGGAAATGCCTCTGTGTGTTTGTGTGTATGTGTGTGTTTCTCTTCCTAACATAATTATGATAGTCCTTTACTAGAAGCCACTGTGATACAGAACTTGGATCATTTCTTTCCTTTGACTAAGCCTCTAGATGAAATGGTATAGATGAAGAAAGCAATCGTGCAAAGCCATGGCCTGCCACAGCAAAGAATAAATCAGAAGTGATCACTAGTTGAGCTCAATTTCTGAGAAGTTCATTTTCTTCAAACTGTTATAACCTGACAGGCAGAACCACTTGCCTTCCAGCTTTCTGACAGATCCCGCCGTGACCAGGGAAATGGCACCTAACACATTAAATAGATGCCTTGGGTCAGCTGGATGGCTTTTCTTCGGCTATTAAAGATGTATCACCAGGAACTTCTGTTTGCACATGGCTTTGACACTCCCACACACATGCAAGAAGCCCAGGCTATATACAACACAAATGATATTCACAGTGTTAATAAAAGATGCTGTCGTTTGCAATGTCCACAAGCAAGTCTCCAAGAATAGAGTAGCTTTGGACAATAACTTCTCCGGAGCAAAGCCTTGCTATAGATCAGGTCCATGTGCTATGTGGGAGGAGAGTAAGATATTTTTTTATTAACAGGGTCAGCATAACACAATTATTGGCAAGAAAGAAGGAGCTGCCATGGAGGAAGGAGAAACTGGTGTCATAAAAACACGATAGCAAAGGGGATTTCCTTTTACAAAGTAACTTCATATTATAATGATAGTGATTATTCCACGAAATGTGCGCTCTTGTTATTGCATATTCGCGCCACTAACATTTCTAGGTCTCTGTCACGCATGTCCAGGAAAGCCAACTTTGACCTTCTAGTAATAAGATGGGCTTGCTAAACACCATATTCTAAAATGCTTTTATACGGGATAGCAGAGAATGGACCGCGGACGAGGAGCCGTGATATGAAATCAAAGGAAAGAAGCTGGGTAAGGAAGTGCGAATTGAATGTCAGCTCAGCTGTGCTCTGCCTTGCTGGGGAGGAGGTGGGGAGAGTGGGAGTCCACTAAATGCAATTCCCAGAGGAGTTTCTACGGTTGTGGTCAGTTTTTACAGACGACCTTTCACTTGGTACCGTGACTTCGTTTGGAAGGCGGTTTCAGAAAATGTGTTAGGCAACCAAAGAAAGATTGGAGATTCGTGTATGTGTTTGAAGACACGGCCCCTTCTCTCTGCCTTGAGGTACTGGTGCGTCAGGCTTGAGCGGCTGGGGCACCTGGAGGATGGGGACAGCCGCTCCCCATTTCCCTTGTTGACCATAAGCCACTGGTTTTGACCTGAGGATCCAGTTTCTGAAGAGATGGAGTCAACCAAACCAACCTTCTGTGTTTGGGACCTCAGGAATCACTTATTAACTGAAAAGAATGATTGCTTTTCATGAAGACGGTAAGAAATACAATCCTAAAACAAATCTTAAATCTCTGTGTCCAAAAAATAATTTTAACTAAAGCAAATATCAAGATGCTCACCTTCACTTTCCATTTGACTAAATTTATGTCAGCAAAATGCAAATTTGTATGCGTATATATATTTATATATATGAAGGCATATGTAATTGTATATTTATATTTAAATAAAGAAATATATGGACAAAACCACCACACTTGGGCATAAAAGCTTTCTACCTGTCTTCTGATTTCTTTCTCTTTCTGATTGCAATAAAACATTGGTAGACTTTTGAAATTTTGGCATTAAATGCCTGTTGTGTATTTTTGACAATCTGTAAGTTGCAATGAATTGGCACTCTATTTTTTATATATTTTAACCATGAGTATCTCGTATTTTCTTTGGAGAAGTTTAAAAATTATGCTTTTTCAAAGAAAATGCCATTTATTTTTAAGATGTAAATTAGCTTTTTTCTTGACAACATTGAATTAAATGTAGCTAAAATCATATTCACTGATAATCAATATTAATTGGTAATTGACAATTATTAAATTGGGGAAGGAACTTTGGATGTCATAGAATTTAAAAAGACAGCAACAAGTCTCATTAAAACACCTTATCATATTGGCTACTTTTTACCAGGCCCTTATTCCTTCTGTCTTTATTCTACCAGTGGCTAAATTTCATGTAACAAAAAGAAAACCAGATGCTATTCAGAAAACTAAAAGAACAGTTCTAACTGAATACCATTCAACCATTTTTGGCTATTTTAAATTACAAAGTGTACGGTTTGAATTGTGGACTTTGAGGACCATGTATATCTTAAAAATAGGAGACAGGGTTGAATATCTCTGCATGTATGACGGTGAATGCAGAGAAAACTTCAATTAAAAAGTATCAGTTTGACAAATCTCTTTAAAATATTTTTTTCCAACCACAGCCCATATTATATTAAGTGTTTTCTTAGCCTTATTTTCTCCACTATAAGTAATCGCCATTCTTCAAGCTTTTAATTATTTTCTATTGCCATGATCTGAACTAATACAAACTCTCCCTTTTGTTAATGGTTCAGTCACAGAAGTTTGTTTCCCAGGTAATAGTAAATGATAGCGATCACGCTTAGAGGATATGATTTTTACAATATGGTGTAAACCACGCATAATGTCCTTGGATTGTATCATTAAAATGACAGTTATTCCTTCTCAAATGCACGTATTAAAATTGTACAATGACATTTTGTAACCCACATCAGTGCTGATTGCTTAACTTTCCTGCTTCAATTCATTCATGCAGGGAATTAATCAGTTCACCACTTGTCTGTTGTCCTATAGTTTATAATAGAAAGCCAAGAGAGCTATAACACATTCTTTATTTAAATATATTATTGACATTCATTTCCATGCAATCAAGAAATAACCAGACTATAGATTTTTAAAATAATATTGACCTCAAAATACTATTTAATTTTATGCTGGTATTTCTTTGTTTGGAAGTTAGTGTAAGAAGGTATAAAAGTTAGATACAGCAAAAAATTAAGTGAATGTTGAAATTTTTGTATTGCATTACTACATGAGTTGACAAAATTAAATATATCACCTAAATTACATTAATTTTCATGTTATTATTAAATATTTTGATCACTTTCTCTTCAGGGATTTGAAAACTATTTTGTTTTAGACCACTTTAAGGAAAATATATAAAATCTGAATCCACAATGTATTATATTAATACATTATCTATTATAATATATAATTAATATTATATATTAATATTTTATTAGCTCAATTCTTTTTTAAAAAAGATTTTTATTTATTTATTTATTTGACAGAGAGAGAGAGAGAGAGATCACAAGTAGGCAGAGAGGCAGGCAGAGAGAGAAGAGGAAGCAGGCTCCCTGCTGAGCAGGGGGCCCCATGCGGGCCTCGATCAGACTAATGACTGACTATGCTTTCTAAAAGGTGTTTTAATGGTGATATCTGAAAATTTTCTAATTCTACTCCAAAAGTATTGGCAAAGCATTTAAGGTGATATTTTGACTAGAAGTTTAAAAGAAAACTCTCTAGTCTTGAAATGAGAGACTTCTTAGTTTTAAGTTCTAAATCTGAAACTTTGAGGATTCATATTATGTTTAAATATGAACCTAGGGAAACCTTGGCCTTTACTTTGCTTTCACAGAGAGCAAAGAGGGAAAAAAGCACACAGGAAACTGAGCATATGCCACCAACAGGACATACAATGTGATATAAAAGGGTGAAGTCTGATGTACAGCTTGAATCTCTTCATCTTATGACCTATAGCTCACTATAATGAACCTAATGATACATAAAATAAATGAGACCTGATCTTTTATGCTTTGGGTTTAAATGCCATAATGCATGGGTGGATTGAACAGAAACTACATTTACCGTTGTAAAGCCGTGGTGATGATACGCATTTGCACCATAGGGAATGCCTGTTTTTATATGTGACGTCATTGAATTTTGGCAATTTCTTATGGCTTCATCTATAAAAGAGATAATTTAGTGGGTAAGTCAATAAGCCTATATGTCAGCTGGCTTAGATTGAAATCTTGGCCTCGTTTACTAGCTGTGATCTGAGGTGAAGTTCTCTGTCCCTCAGGTTCCTTGACTATAAAATGTGGCTAAGATCACCATTGTGACGATTGGACTAAATATGGAAAAAATGTAGTATTCTTTTATTACCTTTTACACTAAGTAGACAAAGTATTGCATGGATATCTGAAACGGAACTGCTCAAGGACAATGAGACTATCAATCTGGAAGATTTTCAATCAAGTCTTCAAAAATGTATTTATACATTAATTTGTACTAGGATTTTTTCACCTCTATCTAGCCCCTTTAATCCTTATGTTCCTGAAATCCCTGGAATATGAATGGTTCTCTCATCCCTTCTCTATTAATTGCTCTCCCAAGACTTGGAGAAAGATGAAGGACTCAGCTTAAGCACATTCTTAACAAATATAACCTTGAGCCATAGTATCTGTAAGTAACTGAGGTCAAAGTATTGATTTAATTTCACATTGAGCTTCCCACACCTGTTCTGTGATGGCTCAGTCATTTCCTATGCTGAATTTTACTTTCCCAATCGGTAAAAGAGCTGTAGTAATATCTAAAAGCAATATGCAAATACAGTGCAATATTACCAACAAACTCTGGAAAGTAAAGATCAACAAGCCATCAAGGGGACAGGTTATAATAATCACACGTCATCGGAAAAAAGAACAGTTAATGTGTGCACAAAAATTACATCCTTATTAGGAATATATATCTATTGGTTAAAGAAGGCATTCCTACAGTATAATATCTGGGTTTTTTTTGATGTCTTCTAAACACAGCACACATATAGGTATTGGGTTATAATCCTTGCCTGAGGCCCTTATTTAAACAATTTACTCATTATCTCCATACAAGCACTAAGGTATCTAAACATAATCTTATGAAGGCTCCAGATTTGTCTCAAAAAGACCTGGGATGTGGAGGTTTATTCTTGAAGATTCTCAACCGGGAAAACTTTTTCCCTTGAGAGAGTGAAACAGCTCAGAATGTCAAATTTTGATCTAAACTGTTCACAACATTCACAAGTAATACCCAGACAGTAATTTCCTTCTGTTTTCATCTCTGGTGTGAGGCACAATAGGAAAACACAGAAAACCCAAAACATAAAAATGCTGTGGGAAATATTCTCAAGGGTGTATTTTAGTAATCACCTCTTTTTTACTCGTGATATATATCGGAAGGATAGTGAAGGGTAAGTCAGGAATGTAGAATTCAGCTGTAATATTATATGTATATTGGATAAAGTAGATAGCAATTAAGAGATGTGATTTTTTGTGTATTTTTAATAGCTGTGTATAAATTATTTCTAATTACAAAGTAAGGAAGGGGACCACATTTTCTGAAATCCATTTCAAGCTCAACCAGTCCCAAATGAAATAGTTCAGTGCTCCCTAGACGCACATTTCTTCTGTATAATTTTATCTGTGTGATGCAGATGTCGCTCTGAGGTTTCTGATAGAGGAACAATATCCTTAGAAAACCTTCCCTCCTCAAGGTAATGGAAATAAAAATAATTTAATCCTGCAACCTGAAACTTTCAAATCCATGTTTAATATTTTCCACTTGTTTGGTTCTTCCTGACTTCTCTCATTCACTCTACTCCTGCTCTTTCCACCTCTTGCTGCTGCAGCTTACCTGTGGCGATCCCTTTCCATGCAGATTTAGTAGCATCATGATGTCCACGTCATCAATGTACCTCTCCGTCCCCACTGTCATAGCCACATCCCCTGTAGTTTTTGATTATGAAAACAAAGGCAAGGACAAATTGAACATTTTAAGAAGGTCATCAATGTACTTTCCAATCTAAAACTTAGTGTCAAAAATAAAATAAAATAAAGTAAAACTTAGCGTCAATACAAGAAAATTAAAAAAAAACAAATCCCTGGGGCGCCTGGGTGGCTCAGTGGGTTAAGCCTCTGCCTTTGGCTCAGGTCATGATCTCAGGGTCCTGGGATCGAGCCCCGCATCAGGCTCTCTGCTCATCAGGAAGCCTGCTTCCTCCTCTCTCTCTGCCTGCCTCTCTGCCTACTTGTGATCTCTCTGTCTGTGTCAAATAAATAAAATATTTTTAAAAATCCCTTTGATTTGCCCCAGTGGATTTATTTCTAGCCTGAGGAACACTTGATAAGAAGAGTTGGAGGATCTAAAGTGTTCCTGTCTGTAGGCCATTTTTCTAGACAGGAGACATACTTTTTAAAGGAAGGAATGGAAGGTGGAAGGATGAGAAGGTGAGAGAGAGGAAGGGAGGGAGGTTGGGCAACTTGTGTCCAAGTCTGTAAACGTGGCAGTCTTGTTGGTAGGCTGCAATCTTAAAGATTTTATTTATTTGTTTGTTTTTAGAGAGAGAGACAGAGAGAGACCATGAACAGGGGGAGGGGCAGAAGGAGAAGAAGAGAATCTCAAGCAGACTCTGTGCTGAGCACTGAGCCTAACATGAGGCTCCACCTCACGTCTCCGAGACCACAACCTGAGCTGAAATCAAGAGTCCGATGCTTAACTGAATGAGCCACCCAGGCACCCCAATAGGCTGCAATCTTTCCCTTACAGATGGATGTAGGGAATTAAATGCATAATGTATGCTACATTCTCGGCAGAGAGACCCTTAGTGTGTAATATCTATTATTAGGCAAATTTTCTTATCTATGATAGCTCTGTCATTATAAGACTAAAATGAATCTGAAGGAAATATAACACATGCATATAAGCTTAATATTCACACATGTTCATCATTATATTTTTTTCTTTTCCTCCTACTTACTGAATTATATGTCACGGGATCAGGTAGAGTTTTTTTGTTTGTTTGCCTTTGAAAGTCATGAGAAAGTCCCATCATTAGAAATATGCTCAACGAACTTCCACAGACGAAGTCTTTAACTTGGCTGTGTGGGTGCCTCAGGTGAACTTGACCTTAGGGTGCTATCCCGGGAATAATGTCCCTCCTAGGAAAGGAGTCCTGGCGCTCTTACAGCCAAGGTAAGAGAGCCTCAGACGATGAGGTTCATGATTTTGGAATAAAATGTAGATGCAGTTGATTTCATATATATCCAAAAGATGCGGGCAGTCAGAACTGAATATATATTGTAAATCTCAATGGAGATAAGTGGACATAATTGTTATCATTTGTCACAAATAATGTTTCTACCTACTTCTTTGCCTGCTATTAATAAAAACCAACTCCAAAGGTTGCTGAAGAAACTCTTAGTTTGCTCTCAATTCTGTTTCAGAGGAAGGGAAATGAAATGTCTCTATATCCCATTGAGGAAGAAATACGGGAGGAAGAATTACACAGGTCTATGGCTGGGAGTGAAAGTTTCCTGGCGTTCTGAGGAGCTCCACTCACCCAGAGTCTACTGTGAAATTGCCAGTGAAATATATGCGGGGTACTCTCACAGAAAAGCGAGACATTAAAAAAAACATGTTATCTGCTTCTCTGTAGGAGATTACATTAACAGATATATTAATATTGAGAACAGTTAGTGAATACAAAATATAATTAAGTGCAATGGTCTAAAATCGCGGGAGAGGCATCTTCGTAAAATTACAAGATGTCCTGAAAAACTCTTACTGTATTTTTGAAAGAGATGAATTTAACATCTTCTCTCTTGTGCTCTTCCTCCACGATAAAAGCATTCAACTCACCCATTCCCTCCCACTTGGCTTCTCACTAGCCTTTCTCACACAATATTTGATAGAATATGACCTGATAACACCCTGCAGTTTTCTGTTTTGTCTACCTCCCCCCTCTACCCCCCATTCTCTCGCTAGAGGAAGACAAGAACGTCTCTTCCCCAGGGAACCAGCCAGCCCTGTGAGCTCACCTCCTGAGGAACACAGGGCCCTCTGCGTCCTCCAGAACTAGCAGTAAAGGGCCTGATGAATGTCTTGAACCAGCAGGCTTAGGCAGGTGGGAATGATGGGAATATAGTTCCTCAGACACAACTGGACTTTGGATCATTCCCGGAGCAGCCATGGTAACTCAGCTCCTCCAAAAAAATGGCTACCCTTCTCTCACATGTCTTAGAACTACAATATTGTATCTACTCATAATATATGTGACTCGAACTACAAGGATTATATTTGTTCATAATTTAGAGGAACAGGGGATTGGGGCTAGCCTCCCATGGGGGATTCTGCTGGTCTTACCTAGCATCATTCATGGGACTGCGATCCTCTGAGGTCTCCCTGGAGACTGTTTCAGTGGCTTCACTGAGGGTAGCACCATGTGGTATCAACCTCTCATTCCTGCCATTGGCTGCGTGGTGTTCCAAGAATGCCAAATGGAGACTGAAAGGCCAGTTGAGCCTTAGGCGTGGGATCCCATTTCCTCTACAGGTCATGCCTGCCATCACCTCATGGCTCACCAAGCGGCTGGGTGTCACAGGGGAACTCAGCTGGTTGGCACACCTTGGCTCCACGTGGTGTCTTTCTGTACAGGCTAGATGGTTCTTTCTCACTTGGCAGCACGGTGCTCAGAGAGCAAACAAGGTGAGGCAACAGAGCCTTCTGAAGCCTCAGCTCTGCCTTCATAAAGCCTCACCTCTATCACATTTTATTGGTTAAAGAAAATTACAAGGCCCGACCAGATAGGGGTTGGGAAAATGGACTCTACTTCCTAGTAGGGAGAAGCCGCAGAGTCAGAGTGAGTGGGAAAGGGTACAGCAATGACGATTTTTGCTGCCATCTTTCACACAGTCTGGCATTTTTCCTTAGCTCTCATTATTTTAATTTTCCTATGAAAAGCAGACAAGCACACATCAAACAAGCAAACAGAAAACACCTACTTCTCTCCTTGCTCATCTCCTTCTGCATCATTGCAGTTTTGACCAATTTCCATTCCTTCCTCATCCTCTCTCCCATTGCACTGTTCCCTAAAGTATGTAAAACATGATGGTACTTTTCTTGCTTATTGTGGGAATTCTGCAAAGCAAGATTGTGCCCCTACTCTTCTGGTTATATTCTTAATAACCAGTGCCTTAAGGTAGAACATTTACTACAAATACTGCAATATTGATTTGTTTTAAATCATATTCCATTGAACAACATGCCATTTGTCTTAAGACATAGATTTTTGTGCTATTGTTCATTAAATTTGATATCTTTTTTAACTATTATGTTGCATTATATTTCTAACTCATAAGAACTGGATGAGTGGCTTAAAAATAGGTCATTCAAGCATAAAAGTAATGATCAAAATTCCAGTGCAAGGGCTGAAATAGCACAAAACATCATAAACATAAAAAGGATAAATTCCAGGGCAAAATGAAATACGAATCTGTATGTGCATTGACAAGTGATATAAATATAATGGTTTCTCCTAAGCAACAAAACAAGAAAACTCTGCACAAATGGACCATAAGCATGAAAAAAATAGATTCTAGTGAATCCATGATCCATCTGTACCGAGGCCCTCCAACATCGTCTGTTATTAAACGACATTAAACTACGTGTTGCTGTTATTGGTACACTGACCTCATTATTAAAATGCACTGTCCTTTGTGCTAAACAACTGTTTTTACATTCTTTCACCACAAATTCAAAACAGTGTTTACAGAACCAAGTTGGTTATTTTCTCACTAAGTGTAGGGAAGAAAGAACAGAATCATCCAGGCTTCTTCATATGAACACTTTTCCTCTCAAGAAGTACAAGGCAGTGTATTACCTAGAATCCTGTAAAGCTAGCCACTAGGTTAACAAGAATATTATGTTCAGGGCAAAATCGGAAGGAGCTAATGACAAAAATCGCTCTATTAAATGACATCATTGGAAGTGACAAAATACCAATGTCACAGAACGAAGAGCAGTTACTCTCCAGATATGTGGAAGCAGGTATTTTATTCTAAAGGTGAACAAAATCAATTTGCATTATGTTGTGTAGATTATGAATCAGCACTTTGTGTATGTGAATAATGCATCTGAGGGAGAGTATTTTCAGTTTTTTCTATGTGTCACTAAAATTACATGTGGTAAAAATATATATTATATTTTATTAATTGATTATTAGGAATGGTGATGTCAGCTAGGAAAGAGGCTGAGCCATATTCTGATGGGGCATCGGTTACATGGAAAAGCAGTATTTTAGGTATTTAATAAAATATGTAGCTCCAGGTAGAATATGGACAGCAACCTAGCAGAACAAAAGAAGAACATCAAATAGGTTCCAGTGAGTGTTAGCTAAAGTTCAGCTATAACAACACATCCAGTCAGGAAGAGAGCTACTATTAGGTAAATTGACTTTCATTGAGGGCTGAGGTGGGGTCAACACTCAGCCTTAGGATTCTGAAACCAAACTTGATTAAGGAGGATTTCAATAGTCTCTCCTATTAACAAGTTTCCACAGTAGGCAATGCAGTTAAAGCAAGTAAACCATGGGTTAAACAATGATTCTTAGTTTCAGGATAAGATTTTTTTCTAGTGTTTCTGGAATCTTCTCCAGGTGAACTCCTTCCTTGATAGCTTCATGCCTTTTATATCCTACATCCCTTTCTTGTTATTCTTGAAATCAGCCCACTTAAACTGATCCCTGCAAGTCTGTTGAGAGTTGCACACTTCAGTCTGAGCCGCTGACCTTCAAGGGTGCATTTTTCTGGATTTTTCTGGAAATTCCACTCAGCAACCCTAAACTCTCTTTTTCGTCTACATGGCAATGCAGAATGTGTTCTCTCCTTCAATTACCTGAATGTGAAAGTTTCTTTGACAATACAACTCCATGTCTTTCTCCATGAAGCTTTTTTTTAATTACTCAGTCCTTGCTGTGTCCTCAATTCCCTGAATTCTAACACATAATTAACTAGAACTGCACAATTCAATACTTTGTCATATATTTATTTCCTCCAGAGATTTCATTTCCTCCCAAGCTCAAGTGAACATACCTTGAGGGAATTCTTATGTTGACATTCTTATGAGAGTTGCAGAGGTACAATATTCTGAGTAGGTTGTCTGCCATCAAGGCACTTAAAATCTAGTTAGAGATCTACATAGAAACACACACACACAAATAGAACATAATTGGGCCCCAATTATGAGGGACACTCTACAAATTCCTCTGGCTGCCAGAGAAGGTAAAGGAGGACTGGAGCAGCCAGTAGAGAGCATCCCTCAAGACTCACCACAGACTTCACCCTGTCTTAAGGATCTGTGGGATTTGCATCAGTTGAAGGAAGAGTAGTAGAATATCAGGGGAGGCAATCACGAGGAAGGAGAAGGCAGTGGCGAGAATGAGCCTGGGGAGTTTTGAAACGTAACAGGGAGCCTGGAGAATTTAGTCATAGAATGCTACTTCCTGCCATGGAATGAATTATCCTCAAAGAAAGAATGGTGGGAATATATAAATATCCAGCTCTTGGTACTGAAAATTCTACCTTAATGAGAAGGTATTTGGTGATAGGGAAAGATGGTGTTGTGGCTGGAGTTTCCAGAAACAACGACGGTTTGTGCTATAGAGTTAAAATTGCTTGTGAATAATGTAGGGAACGTGCTGCTGTGTGGGGTTGTGCTCTTGAGGTATGACTGGGCTCTGTATCGTGACTTTTAGTGTGACGGTTCTTCCAAATCCTTTTTATTATAAAATTATGAAGGAATTAATGCAAGTAAAACGGTGAAGATTCTATTGTTCTGATAATCTTCAAAAACCGATAATCTTAAAAAAAAGGCAAACTGATATATTTTGAGACGCTGCTCACCAAGATCTAGGAATTTGCTCTTCTAAAAAAAAGTAATCGTGAGTCACACAGAAAAGTGTTTTTTAAATCTTATTTTATTTTAAATGTTCTGAATCATGAAGAAAATGATCTTTAAGAATGTAAATTATGCATATAGAAACATGCTTTTAAAATATTTTATTTCTCATTTTGAATTTAAAAACAAAAAATAGTTTTTCGTTATTGTGTTTACCAATTTGATATTTGCAATACAAATCTTTCTGTAAACATTGAATCTGTAAATAAAACGGAAGGAGTTGCTCTCAAATGCCCCAAGGAACATCTAGAAAGGTTTGGAGACGTTTTGATTGTCATGACCTGGGGGCAGGGGGTGGACCTGAAGCATCTGGAGGAAGGAGGACAGAAAGGGTACTAAACATCACAATCGTGGGACTGCTCCCATAGCAAAGAATTAACCAGCCCCAAAGGTCACCAGTGTCAAGGTTGGGACCACACCTGAACTAAACTGAACTGTGCATTAAAAGATAAATAAGATGATCTTCCTAATGGACTAAAGAAGAGAAATGAAACTTTTTACTAAGACATTATTGAAATGTTGTCTATCTGGGCTTCATGGCAAAGTACAACACAAAATTAGGATGCAGTGTTTATAGGACTGAATACGGCATTTCACCATGATAATGACATTTTTGCACACTGAAAACATCTTAAAAGGGAGATCTAAAAGCGGGCTCCAAATGTTAATGTATTCTGACGATGGACCTGATAGCAGTGTGTCTTTGTGTTCCATTTTGTTAATGAAGGAACACACACAGGAAGGTTGGAGGTGACGCCGTCAGGGTCACAGAGTGAATTTATAACAGTCCAAACCAGACTTTGAGGATCTAATTTTCTATTGTGATCAAGTTATTTTACCTCTCAGATAGTTTTAAATGCAGTTGGTCATGATTAAATATATCTCTGAACATAAAAATTTGCTCTCTTAGAAATATAAATATGCAACAAGGTGATAGGTGACTTGGCGTATTTCACTTTCTCTTATCATCTATGAATTTGATTTCTTGTGTAAGAAAATTGAGCTTATTAGAATTCATGGGTTCTAATGAAAAAGAATTTCCAAATTGGTGGCCTTCAGGGAATGTAAGCTTAATTAGTCCTAATTCTCTCAAAATAATGAATATTTTTCTATATGTATAATTGTAGGAATAGAATACCATTTGCTTTTGGTGTGCAATAGAAGAACTAATCCCTTCACATCATGCATAAAAGTCTCATTGGAAAATACAATCAAAGAATTATAGAAAACCAATCCCTATAGATCCTGAGGAGACATGATGTACCACAACATGTAATTATGTACTGTAAATTAGTTTGTATATAGGGACACATTCACAGAGATTTTGTTAACCCTTGGAGCAATTTAAGACAATTTGCCTCATCAAATAATTATTGAATATCTATTAAATGTCAAAGTCTGTTAAATATGTCCTCCCATATAGATCTGTGACTTCCTTGATTTTTAAGTAAGTTTATTATCTTATTGAACTCTTCACATATTTATTCAGACAAATTTTCACATTGATTGATATATAACAATAAAGGTAAATACATTCATGTTTCCTGGAAGGGTCAGCCCTTTGTGGAATAAATGGAAAGAAAGTAGGAGAGAGAAAAAAGAACTGGGAGAAGAAAGAATGAATGAGAAGACAAATGTTTGCATATTTTTTGTTCTAATTCTTTTATATATATATACATATATATATATATATATATACATATGTTTTAGTGTGTTATGTTAGTCACCATAAAATACACCATTAATTTTTGATGCAGTGATCCAAAATTCATTGTTTATGTACAACACCCAGTGCTCCATGCAATACATGCCCTCCTTAATACCACCACCAGCCTCACCCATCGCCCCACCCCCTCCCTTCTATAACCCTCAAATTCCATATATTTTTTCAACTTCTCTCACTCAGCCATCAAAAAGAATGAAATCTTGCCATTTGCAAAGATGCAAATTGAACTAAAGGGTATTACGCTAAGCAAAATAAGTCCGTCAGAGAAAGACAAATACCATATGACTTCACTCACATGTGGAATTTAAGAAACAAAACAGGTGAACATAGAGGAAAGGAAGGAAAAATAAAATTAGACAAAATCAGAGAGGGAGACAAACCATAAAAGACTCTTAACTCTAGGAAACAAAGCGAGGCTTGCAGGAGGGGACAGGAGTGGGGGAGGGGTGGCTGGGTGATGGGCACTAAGGAGGCACAGGACGGAAGGAGCACTGGGTGTTAGATGGGCCTGATGAATCACTAAATTCTACCCCTGGAAACTAGTCGTACACTATGTGTTAATTAAGTCGAATGTAAATTAAAAAAACAAAAACAAAAACAAAACCTCTCCCTTGTATTCTACCTAAGTGTTATTTAGGGCACATACTACATTTTAACTTGCTACACTTTTTTTATAAAAACAGTCTTTACTAATTTTTAGCAATTAAGAGTTGGCAAACTATTAATGTTACCTTTTATAATTTTCATGACATTATTACTGTCTGGGTATGATTAGAAGTTAGATAAAGAAGCTAAAACTTAGTACAGCTGTTACTTAACAACGGACCAAAAAAAAAAAAATAGCATGGACAAATCTAAGATTTTGGTATAATTTCCACGGGAGATTGCAGACCCTTCCCAGTGCAAACTACAGATGTCTTACCTTTTCTACAAAATCTACCCTGATAGAGCAGGTCCGTGTACTTCATCTATAATAAATGGAACAGGGCATATTTTCAGAAAGAAATGTGTGGTCAGGTACTACTCAGTGTAATGACATTTTCCTAATTTATCCACTCTGGATAGGAGAATTTGATCTCTATCCCTGTATATCCTCAATCTGAATTAACTATTTAACTTATGGTTCCCTGAAGGTAATATATTTATGAAATTCATTCAACAATATTGAGACCCTGGTATGTGTCAGGTGTTTTGCTGGGTGCTAGGAATATAAAAACTTTTTTTTAAAGTTTCTTTCCTCTGAGAACATATAGATTAGGCACAATAAACATATGTGCTATAAAAATAAAAGTGCTATGATAGACCTATGTGTTGTTATAACATTGCCTGCAGAAGAATGAATACAGAAAATCTCCTGTAAACAGAACAAGCTTCTTGGCAAAGAGGATGACATTCATAGCTTAGTCTTGAATGATACCTTTGCAGGGGGAAGAGGGACACTGTGGGCAGAGGCAACAGCGTGGCCCAAGACCCAGACAAGTTATAGCCAAGTGTGTTGATGGGAAGGAGGGATAATCACATAATTCAGTGTGACACCACCGTACATATGGTGTGAGAGTAGTAAACATGTAGATGGATAGATAATGCGGAAGTGGCTCCATGGGTAGTTTATGTAAACCCTAAGTGAAAAAGAATACTACTGTAATCTGGAAAATAGCATTATGTGTGTTGCTTTTTAGCATTGCGAATGTCAGTGACATGGAGTATAGCTGGAAAGGAAGAGGGACAATTAAGCTCTTTGAGTTTGAACACGAATTAATGAAGAACAAAATTCAGGTGTTGGCAGGAACTGGAGCGCAGATATTAGACATGATAAATGTGCAACAGGAAGGAAGAATACATTGATTAATTGAGGATAACTGAAACCACGCTATAAATTGAGAACCAAATGCATTCTACAACATAATTAAAATTAACTAGGGATAGGTGCAACAAAAAATAAAAGATTTACTGTGTGCTCCTGATTTCAACTTCTGATTCCTTCTCCTTGGGGAGCATATGACTATGAGAATAATTGTAGTCACACTGCAATTTGCTTCTTTGCATAGCTCGGGTCCTGCTCAGCCCCTCCTGAATTGCTGTCTCAAGTCTGCCCTCAGACGTAATGTTTCTGTTTGAGCCATAGCATTAATCTTACTGATTAGGTCTCTCTGAGTTTGTTCCTAAGAAGATCACCTTCCTTGGATAGGCTTTGCCAATCTGATCAAGAGGACACTGACTCAAATATACTTCTGGCAGAAAGACTGGGCTGATCGTGAAGGAAAACCACCATTGCCCAAAGTAGAGCTATTTACACATCAAACTGGAGAATGTGGAATGAAGGTTCACAACATCAGAGCTTGATGTGCTCTTTGCAATTCTCTTATCCAAACCCTCATTTTATAGACAGAGAAACAAGTCCTGAGAGGTTTTAAATAAAATCATGGCCACTCAACTGGTAATGGTAATGGTAGCTCTAGAAACAGGATTGAAGTTTTCTGACCTGGTTTATTGACCAAGGGAATTCCAGAATCACTCAGGTAGAATTTCTGGAAGTCATACTAAGAAAGATTTAGTTCGAATCTGAAAGGACTCCCAAGGCTCACATGATATACCAAAAAAGTAAATAAGATTTATATTCCACATTGGATGAAGTTGGATTCCTCGTTTACAGACCTCTAATCCCCTACTGGTATATGGTTTTTATATGGCTTTTATATGCCTGTGGTAAAGTAACTTTCATTTTGTTTCATGTAACTGACCTGATAGGACACACATAAGTGTTTGCATATAATTTCTTACAGCTGCGGCCATAGCCCCAATTAACCAAGGGTAGGATTTCACCATAGTCATTAAAAGTATTATTGGCTGACCTGTTACAACATACAAAGCCTTCTAATGGAAAGCAATTTTGGAGTGAGTGTAGAGTAATGTAAAGGTATTTAAAAAAATATATTCATTATGTTCTAAAGCCAGGTATTAACAAAGAAAATGGTTGTAAGATGTGATGAATTAATGGTACAAAAACATTTTTCTATATTCCTCTATAATCATATGAACCAAAGATTAGTGTGTGTGTCTGTGTGTGCGCTCAGTAAAAAGGAAGTTATATGGTAAGTCTCTGCACTTGGCATAGTGTTCCTTCTCAACTCAATATGCTGGAATCGAAGATATAAATATATGCTTTTAATTATTTAATAGTTTTCAACTTGTGTGTTGGCTTCCCAGTGTCAGTGCCTTCATGCGGATATAAAGTAGGGAAGAGGAAAAGATCAACCAGAACACAGGATTCCAGCTCTGAGAGTTACAAGCTGATTGTCAGGGTTCAGGTATGTTTTCGTAGTTATGTTTACATACCTTGGCTTTCTTGTTCTCTCAATTCTTGCACTACTCTGCAGTGTTTATACTTCTTGAAATCCAATGAGAACTGTGTGAAAGCTTAGTTTACATATTTGTCCCAAACTCGGCCAGCTACACATTTATGTTTTTCAAATGGGCAATTGCAATGTAAATGAATGTGATCGTTTAAAGCAGAATGTGCAGGTTGTAGCCACTCTAGTGTATACTGAAACAACTTTTAGCAGTGTTGCCTTCTTATGGTGAGGTTTATTTTTCCCCTGTTTTGTTAAATACATCATTCGGGTTAGGCTAGGTTTTGCCAAGTTTTGAACAATTCAGGCAGGCAATGATTCAACCAAGAGAGAGGTTGGTTAGGATGCTGAAATGACCCTGAAATGTCACTGTCGTTTGTTTGTTTGTTTGTTTAAAGAAGGTTTAGTTTCCACAAAAGCCCTTTTCTCTTATACGTCAGCAGGAGTCTCTATCCATCGCAGTCACTCAGGAACTCAAACAGTTGGTTAGTAGACCACAGAAAAAAAAGATGTTTCACTGGCAACTAAATACTGCAATTTGATGCTTTACTGACAGCTCATTGGGCAAAGTTTGTCATGAGCTTCCCCAGGGGGGACGTTCCCAAACGCACTCAGAAGGATGAGAATCAGCAACATTTGGACAATAACACTGACGATTATCTCTGGCAGTTATTAAATGTACATTGTGTCATTGGGTTCATTTCATCTCCTCATCTCTCAACAGAAGCATAAATGAAAACATATGCAAACGAATGTAAAAATAACACCCAAAGTCAGAACACATATTTTAGTACTTAATACTTAAGTAACAGCATCAGGAAGGTAAGTTCTAAGTGGTTCTTGATATATAGTAACTCTTTTAATTCTACAGTTAAAAAAAAATTCTATAGTTTTATTCCCTGTTAATTTGGTGCTCTTTCTCACAATGCTTTTTCCAATGAAGAAACTAAGCCAAGAGAGGCTAAGCAGCTTGCCTGTGATCACACAGTGAATGAGTTTCAGACCTGGGATGCAAACCCAACCATTCTGTCTCTAGAGCCCAGGTTTCTTTTTTTTAGATTTTATTTATTTGTCAGAGAGAGAGAGAGAGAGAGAGAGAGAGAGAGAGAGAGAGCGCAGCGCGCGCAAGCAGGGGGAGCAGCAGGCAGAGGGAGAAGCAGGCTCCCTGCTGAGCAAGGAGCCTGATGGGGAACCAGATCCCAGGACACCGGGATCATGACCTGAGCCGAAGACAGACACTTAACCTACTGAATCACCCAGGTGCCCCAGACCCCAGGTTCTTAATCATTAATCTGTACCTGCTTCAAAGTGGAAGCATTTTGGGGACCCATATGTTCTCCTTTCAGTGATAATTATGAGGACAAGCTCTGGAATCAAAATGCATTGGTTGGAATATCAGTTTAATTGTCTCCAGCCCTCTAACGTTGGGCAAGTTATTTAAATTCTGTGACCTTCACTATCTTCACCAGTTAAATGGAGGTACCAGCGACAATACCTAGGTCAGGGGAGTGCTGGCCACAGCGACACATACTAAGCACTTGTAATGTTGTCAAGATTACATGAGAAAATAAGAGCTCTTATATTATTTCATGTTGGTGAAGACCTTTTGAGATTGGTCCCACACTGCTTCAGGCTTACCATGGCTAAAAGGAGGCTGATGGGGCTGATGTGATGGATGTGCTTGGTGTCACAGAGCTGCTTAGTGAGATGTCCAGGATTCCCCCTAGATCCTTGTTTTGTAGCTGCTAAACACATTCTTCCGCAAGCAGTATCTCAGCAAACAATCAGCTACCATAGACTGGGGGTAGGTAGGACAGGAAGGGCCCCTTAACATTTTGGAGCATATTCGCTTTCCCATTTTGATCACTTGAAAAAGTACTGTCTGTTGGGTTTCCTCATCGTAATTTGCTGTTTTCTTCTCTCTCTCTCTCTCTCTCTCTTTCTTTTTTGGTACATATTTACTGGAACACAATTTGGGGATTGTGCAAATATCCTGTTTCTTAAGTGTAAATTGAGAAGTGCTGTTTCGAACTCTCATTCTCCTATTTTGGCATTTATTCCATCTAGTTTCCACACTTTCCCATCCCCCATTCCCTACACCATATGTAACCAATAATTTTACTTTCTGGTTTGTCCTCCTTATATTTATTTCTCAGATGCATGCATATTTTCTTAAACCCCACTTCTTTCTTAAGTGAAAGGCAACATATTATAGATACTCTGCATTTTGTTTTGCCTCATTGAACAATATTCTGAAAATCACCCCATAACAGTTCATTAATATCTTTCTCATTCTTTTTTACAGATGCACAGTATCCCATGGTATGGATGCACCAAAATGTTTCAACTATTCTCTTATGCATCTGTATCTAGGTTGTTTCCAGTATATTGCAATTAAAAACAATACTTTAATGAGTAAACTTGTGCATGTGTATTTTTGTATTATTAAATGTATATCCTCAGGGTCAATTCTTAGAAATGGAATGGATGAGTAAAAATGTAAGCGTATTTGTAGTTTGTTAAGAATTGCCAGTTTCCTGCAGAAATGTGCCCATAAACAATATTTGAGATTGCTTTGTTCCCCACAGCCTCACCGACAGAGTGTATTGTCATACTTTTCCACTTTTGCTACACTAATAAGTGAGATATGGCATCTCAATGTTGTGTTAATTTGTATTTTTGTAATTATAAGTGAGTGTGAACTTTTTCCAACACATGACGGTTATTTTTTATTTCTTTTCTCATGTCTTTTCTGATAATATTTTTGGTCCTTAATCTCCTAATTATTAAAAATTTGCATCACATAGGGAGCCTGGGTGGTTCAGTGGGTTAAAGCCTCTGCCTTCGGCTCAGGTCATGATCCCAGGGTCCTGGGATCGAGTCCCCTATCGGGCTCTCTGCTCAGTGGGGAGCCTGCTTCCTCCTCTCTCCTCTCTTTCTGCCTGCCTCTCTGCCTACCTGTAATCTCTCTCTGTCAAATAAATAAATAAAATCTTTAAAAAAAATTTGCATCACATAAACATAAAATAAGCTGGCAAGTTTCTGGTTATTCTCATAGTTGAACTTAAAGTTTTGTGCTAATCATAAGACCAAGATATACATGTGCTTTGTGGTCAGATACATCTCAATTTTTCATATCTGTCAAAATTAGCTTTTAATATAAATTAGCTTTCTTAGTAAATTATATGTGAATTTTAGTTATTAAATGTTTTTAAATAAGGAAATATTTTTAAGTAATAAGGTATTAATACATTTATAGTAAAAAAATAAAAGCTTATTCAGAATACAACATAATATATTTATAATAAAGTTTTGATGATCAGATATACAGTTCTACCTGACCTTATCTTGTCCTAATTGTTACTGACCATTATTTAAGAAGGTGACTTCCTGACTATATTTAATAAACATTTCATGTTCAATTAGGTCAGAGTTGCGGAAAAGTTGCCAAAATAGTAAAATTCCCATGTACACTATAAGCAGTTTCTGGTATTATTAACATATTTCATTAGTATGATACTTTTGTTAAAATTAATGACCCCAAATTGCTACATTCTTGTTAAATAATCTTTATACTTTATTCATACTTCCTTAGTTTTTACCTAAGGCCATTTTTCTTTTCCATGATTCCAAACAAAATATCACATGACATTCCATATTGGCTTTATCTTACTCCATCCCTTTACATCTAACCCACTTGTGTACTTATGTCTTTACATTTAAAGAGAATTTCTTGCGGACAACCTATAATTGGGCCTTTTTTAAATCCATCCTGACCACTTCTGTCTTTCGATTATTGTAGCTAGAATATTTACATGTAAAGTAATTATCCACATAGCTGAGTTCATATCCACTATGTTTATACCTGTTTCTATTTGTTTGGATTATTTGGGTTTGGTTTCTTCCTCTCTTTTCATGTCTTCTCAGATTTCAGTTAAGTAGTTTAAACTATTCTGGTGGTACCCTTTCTTAACATGTGAATTATAAGGGCATCCGGGTGGCTCATTTGGTTAAGTGGTTGCCTTCAGCCCATGATCCCAACATCCTGGGATCAAGCCCCATGTCTGACTCTCTGCTCAAGAGGATTCTGCTTCTCCCTCTTCCTCCACCCTTCCTCCACCTGTGCACATTCTCTCTCTCTCTCAAATAAATAAAATCTTTTTAAAAAATGTGAATTATATGTTCTCAAGTTTGTATGTGTGTGTGTTGCTCCTGAGTTTTCAATACACCTTCATAAGTAATCAAGATCTATTTTCAACTAACACTATACTGTTTCATGGGTCATACAGTAACTTATTCTCCCTTCCTAACCTTTACAACAATCTTGTGATTAATTTCTTTTATTCATATATTTTAACCACCTGACCCATTGTTACTGTTACTTTCAACAAAATCTATCTATGAGATCAATTAAGAATAAGACTAATAGAAAAGATTGTATTTTGCCTTCATTTAGCACCTAAAACAATAGCAGTTGAGTAGGAATGAGCACATCCAGTACACAGATCTTGCTTTCTAATATCATCTCAAACAACAGGTACCCAGGCAGCTTGGTGAAATGGATGATTCTAGAACTGGGTCAGGAATTACACAAGGTGACAATCTCCTACTGTCAAAAAGTAAGGAAGCATTAAAACAAATAAACGAAACAATAAGTATAAGGTATGTGGAAGAAACACAGAAGACAAATGAAAGAACCTCCAATGAGATAAAGGTAGAATGTTTTTAGTAACACTATAAAAAGTATTTGATTATAATATGTAATGATAATCCAAAGTATACAGTAAATATGTGAAAGTACATATTGATATAAGTGATTGGATATATAAATCAATGAGGGAGAAAAGACAAGTCTCCTGCGCAGTACGATTCCAAATAATGTATGTAAACACTTCACTCTCGGGGAGGTAAAGCTTAACACCTTCCTCCTGAACCATGTGCCGCACAGAGAGACTTTCTTCCTAAGAGTGTATATGAAAAAGGGGGAAAAGTGACTTGGATAGTGGAGAAACCTATCAGCCAGGTGACCAAGATCAATACCTATAGTAATACATCAGGTTAATAGTATACACCCTTGTTATTGATGTGATGACAATGACACTTTACCTCTGTGTTATCTTGGTACCCAAAACACATAACCCCATTTGAATAATGAGTAACACATTTGACTAACCCCAACTAAAGGCCATTTTATAAAATATCTGACAGTATACCTCAAAACTGTAAGGATCAACTAGAAGGTATTATGCTAAGCGCAATAAGTCAATCAGAGAAAGACAATTATCCTCTGATCTCTCTGATATGAGGAATTTGAGGGGCAGGGCGGGAGGTCGTGGGGGTAGGGAGGGATAAAATGAAACAAGATGAGATCGGGAAGGAGACAAACCATAAGAGACTCCTAATCTCACGAAACAAACTGAAGGTTACTGGGGGGTGGGAGGGTAGTGATCGGGTGGATGGGTTATGGACATTGGGGAGGGTCTGTGCTATGGTGAGTGCCGTGAAATATGTAAGCCTGATGATTCACAGCCCTGTACCCCTGGGGCAAAGAATAAGTTAATTAATTAATTAATCAAATCATTTTATGCTTTAAAACAAAAACAAAAACAAAAAACTGTAAGGATCACCAAAGCACAAGGAATGTCTGAGAAACTTTCAGAGTCCAAGGCACCTGAGGCAACATGACTAATGGAGCGAACTTGGTATCCTCAAACAGAAAAAGGACATTAGGTAGCAACTAAGAAAGTCTGAGTGATGTATGGCTGTTAGTTAATAAAAATGTATTAATATTGGTTCATTAATTGTTAGCAAATAAGCCATCCTATTGCAAGATGTTAACAGGGGAAATTGGGTGGAGGGCATATGGTGCAATCTTCACGAGTTTTCTATAAAGTTAAAACTGTTCTAAAATTTTTTAAAATTTATTTATAAACAAACAAAATGAAGCAGAAATTTGGCAGGAAAGCTAGTGACCCTTGATTAGGTCTATAATGCAAACTTCCAAATCACACAAATGAAAACCCTCCCTGGTCTAAGGCAGAGACATCTCCTGATGGGAGACGCAGTGCCTTAGGAACTGAATGATCTGTCTTTATCCCACCATTGCACACAGAAGTATCCCCGACGGAGTAGTTTCAAAAATACCAACCTTCCTACTGGCCAGGGATTGGGGCTAAAAATAGACTTCAGTATAAGGCCTCTGTGCAGTTGAGAAAGGCGATGGATTTGAATTGAACCTGGGGACAGAGAGGCTCATTCTATTCGCACTCTGAGTCGAGAAGTTGGAAACCTGTCCACGGGGAGAGCTCAGTCAGCAGAGTGGATCCCCAGAAAAGCCGAAGACCGGGGGAAATCCTGCCTTGGAACAGGTGAGGGTTTGCAGGGTGGAGCAGAGAGTGGATGAAAGTTCGGGAGGCAGGGTGCAGTCTGTACCTGAACAGGGGAAGAAGGAAGTATGAGGCTTGGTGCTCAAACCACCACACTAGCCAAGGCTGTCCCCTCAGCGAAGCTTCTCGCTGTCTTTCGAGGTGGAGCTAATAGGTCGTGAGGGGAACTCAGCGTGTTCTCACCTTTTGTTGTTAGACAGGTGATCATCAGCCCTTCGCCTTTAGGGTTACCTGGGAACATGAGGCGTGATCTGCCAACATCATCACATTTTATACACGCAGAAAACAAGTCCTAGAAATGTGAAGAAACTTGCCCCAAATCACAAAGCAAGTTAGATGTTAAGATTCACCTGATTACCTTTCACTTTCAGTAATTTACTATCCTCATAAAACAAGATTTATGGTATTTTCCCACAAAGAAAATGATCCCGTTGACTTGGATTCTTATGTTTTATTTTAAACGAAAATGTAGATGTTTATGGTATATCTTTTTGAAGAATATTGAAAAAAGGCAAGATAAAGAAAAATATATGGAAAGAAGGATGTTTAGGACACCTGGAATCACTTGAAAAGATACAATTTGACGGGCTTTGGAACACAGTAGAGTGACTGTAGACTTTGAAGAAGGACAGGGTCTGGGAGAAAAGGGCCTAAGAAACTGACTTTACACATTCACTTCTTTTTTTTTAAGTTTTTTTTTTTTAATTTTTATTTATTCATTTGACACAGAGAGAGAGATTACAAGTAGGCAGAGAGGCAGGCAGAGAGAGAGGAGAGAGGAGGAAGCAGGCTCCCCGCTGAGCAGAGAGCCCGATGTGGGCCTCGANCTCCCCGCTGAGCAGAGAGCCCGATGCGGGCCTCGATCCCAGGACGCTGAGATCATGACCTGAGCCGAAGGCAGCGGCTTTAACCCACTGAGCCACCCAGGCGCCCACACATTTACTTCTTAATCGATCAGCAGCAACTACTGCCCATCGATATCGTCTGACTTATTATCACCTGAATAAATAATTAAGAAACTGAAGGAAGTCTATTTACAGAAAGCAGAGCTTATGTAAGAGAGAAAAATCATGCAATGAAAACAAGTATAATATACCGGGGAGAAGGAAGCCCAGGAGAAAGTAAATACTACAAGAAAAGCATTCTTAGAAGAGACATATATCTCTTCTGTGTAAACCAGAGAGTGAAATTGCAGGAAATAGAAAGGATATAGGTTAGAAATTTTGCCAAGGAGGAAGAAAAGTGAATGGAAAATCAAGTTAAGGGAAAAGGAAAATCAACGTCTAAGAACTGGTCACCTGAACAGAAAAAGCCCTTGTAAAACAGTCATAGAGATATGCAGACTGTGGAAGTCTGTGAACTTCCTGCCACAGAGCTGAAAATAAGAAAGAAGGACCCACGACAAATGGCTCCATGTTCTCCAGAAACTCCCCACATGAGCTCATGCCATTGGACCACTTGCTACGTCTCCAGTTCCATTTTTCTATGGTCCCCTGGCCTCATTTCCTTCATCCTATCAAAATTTATTACCTGGATTATTATCTCATTCTTTATTATTATTCCTGCCATAATTCTGGGTGATTTAAAAATTTACGTAGACAATCTTTCCCATATCTTCCCCCTTAGCATCTTAATGTCATCTCTGCTTCACTGGTCCTTCGGTCAGGCTTTGGTCCAGGAAACCGTCATTCTCGCCTATGTTACTGAAATAGCATCCTATCCTTTTCCCCGAGCTCACTCTTAGTTCCAATATATAACAAGGCACCTAGAGTTACTCTTTCAAAATGGAAAGGACATCACTCTTCTGCTCAGAGCCTTCTAGTGGCTTCCAGGCTCATTTGGCTTAAAAGCAATAGGCATTCTGATGCTCCCGTAGCCTCTTGACTCCATCTCCTTCTATTCTTTCCTGGAGCACAATTTCCCATGCACTCCCCTGCTGTCTGTGAACACACTGAGCCTGCCTCCACTCAGGGCATGTGTACCGGCTCACTGCTCGGTAGGAATTTGCTCTTCCTTCACTGTTTTCTGTTCTTTGCTCACTTTCCACTTACCTCCTCAATAACATGTCACACACACCAGTGCTTAGTCCCCATCTCCCTTCCTTCGTTTTTTTCATAGCACTTAAACCATCTGACTTATCATAATGTTACTAATTTGTTTGTTATTTGTCACCCACAGGGAGGATTTAAATTACATGAAGGCAGAGCTTTGTTTATTTTATAACCGTATACCAAACATCTAAAATATATCTGGCACATAGTCAGAACTTACATATTTTCTAAAAAAAAAAAAAAAGTGTATCATTGTTATTATGAAGTTAATGTATCGGCAAAGCATAATTAATACTTTTTAAAAAGCTATTGTTATTTGTAAAAAGCAAAACAAAATAAAACAAAATGCATATACATTCCGGGCAAACCAAATATAAACTCTACCACTTGAAGATTCTAGGAAGTTGTTTGTGTATTTTCTCTGATTTTTTAACTAGGAAAGCAGATGTAATTCTAACTTATTTATGGGAAAAGCATATGTAATCATAACTTATTTATGGAGTTATTACAATAAACTATATCAAGTATGGAAACTTAAATACCTCTAAACCCAGCAACTTAAAAGACATTTGTGACTTATCACCTAATAGATAGATAGCACCCAGTAAAGAGAAGTCAGAATTGGTATTCAAATGTGGGAACAGGGGTGTCATGCTACACAAACATTTGAATTGATTCCATACTCTTAGGGAAAAAAGAGCAAGTTAGAATGGGGGTAAGGCTGAAGGCGAGTGAAGGAATAAAAGAAGGAGAAGGAGAAATAACTATTTAAATAGTCTGGTTGATTTAGGTGAAGCCGTTTCATGGGTGAGCTTGGCCCCACACCCTGGGCTAGCCTGAGAAGAGAGGCGTGATTCTGTGAGCCCCTGATACACCTAGTCACTGCCTGCCTTTGGGAGGTGATGGGCTGACAGGGACAAATAGAATTCTCCTTTTAAAGATAGGTATTTGGGGCCTGTGTGGGTCATAAACACAAAAGCCACTACTGAATCAGGCGCTTATCCAACAAAACAGTGATCTACCCACCCCCAGAGGGGGGAAAAAATCAATTACAAAACTTGTTCTGAGGGGTAGTATGGACCGTTCCAACATTGTTCCTTCTTGAGGAATTATCAAGATTTATAGTAAATCTGTTTATTGTGTAAATCACAAACACAACATGCGTTTATGTAGCTCTCTGTAGGAAAAGTACCGCAGGGGATCAGAGCGGAAAGGGACCTCACATGTTGAATGGGGGCTAAGGAATTAAGAAGTGGTATCGATATCCCTTCCGCAAGACCTTCATATTTATTGCTTCAACTTTTTTTTTTTAAGATTTTATTTATTTGACACAGAGAGAGAGATTACAAGTAGGCAGAGAGGCAGGCAGAGAGACAGGGAGAGGAGGAAGCAGGATCCCTGCTGAGCAGAGAGCCCGATGAGGGCCTCGATCCCAGGACGCTGAGATCATGACCTGAGCCGAAAGCAGAGGCTTTAACCCACTGAGCCACCCAGGCACCCTATTGCTTCAAATTTTAATGTCTTTATGGATCAAATTTATAGTTAGGGAGCCCCTACATGATTATAGGAAAGCAAGGTGAATCCAATACCCAGAGAGTAATTTTATCCTGTTCTTGGTGAAAATAAGGACAAAGGAGAAACGCTCTTCATTTTTGAATGTCCTGAGATCTCTTTGAAGGCAGCCAATTATTTACAGGTGAGGTAGAAGAGCACAGTTGCTCCCTCTTGCCTCACCTGACACTGAGGGCAGGTATGTGGCTGTGGAGGAGAAGTAACAAGACCTTGGGTGCCCTCTGCTCCTGTAGCTCCCAGCCCTGCATGCTTCTGAACAGGAAGAGCCAAGGGCAACACAGACGTGATCCTGACCTCCTAACGGGGTCTGAGCAGGCTTGGTCACGAGCTAGGCCGCTGTAAGGTGAATAGGAAGGATTGAGCCAACAAGGAAGATGTGGTAATTTAGACCTGAATCTGAGAAGGTGTCTTTCTTAACTTAAAACAAAGGACTGTCATGTTGCAAGCCATTCAGTGTGTCTGATTCCTCACACCTGCTTACCCCTTGACCTACTGCATATATTTGAAATCAATTACTATTGACACGAGACATGAAATGCCACAGAAAAGGCCAAACTGTTAACTCAAGTGGTTTTTGGTAGTACAAATGTGTTAGTCTTTGAAAATCAGACATTTGGACGAGAATTTTTTCCAAGATAATGTTTATTTCTTTGTTAAACGATGACTTTAAAAAAAAATACATATATATATATATATATATATATATATATATATATATATATATATATATATATATATTTTTTTTTGGG